>ML850496.1:13276-31889 GCA_009831015.1 Picea engelmannii
TATATATATATATATATATATATATATATATTACACAACTAAAAGAATATTTTGTACTATGATACATAACTTAATAAACTCCTTTTTCAATTATTACCAAATGCCAACGGTAATACTCCCAGTTCACTCTACAATCTAGAGTTATTAAATGTAACTTAAACATATTATTATTCATTTACTCTTTTCCTTTTTAGTTAAACAAAGGCCCTTTTGAGACGAGTGATGAATCAACTACACTGGGGGAAACTTTGAAACCTGCAACTGGGCAGGAACTCTCTTCTTAGTAATGGCGATGTCCAGTAAGATGACTGAGGCAGAGGAGTGGAGTGGAACAACGACTTTAGAACCTTCCTTGAGTAGGATTCTGGGCCACTTCTATTAACTCTGTTACTTATCTCTAGTTTCGATGCCCAATGGTTTTTTTCTTGTTTTTTAGACACTATACTCTTTTTTCCTTCTTTTTTTTTTGTCTTGACTTGGGCTTCTCTCCTGTTTACTCATCCCTATTTAATGAGTGACTGACGGTTTTTGTCCTTTTTATAAATTGGTAGTTATTTCCCTCGGGGTCTACAATCTGGAGTTATTATTGTGGTCATTAAAATATTTAAGTGCTACAACTAACATCTATGGCTCTTATCAATCTTTTCCAATTCGTATGGGGATAAGGGCATAGTGGAGATACAGGTGGATATTATGGCCACTCAGATAACGCTGGGAGTGGAAGCTCATGTCAGCACATTGATGAATGTGGCTAACGAGGAGCTTTGGAGGGAAGAGGGTTTATTTGACAATTATTGATACAGTGTGCAGAGCTCCCGAACCATTTATTCCATCCTTTACTCATCCTTTACTCACCTCTCCTTCAAGCTCTAGCCTTAATCCTAATATTTCACATTTTACAAAGGAAAACCCTACGTATTTTCCGGTTGTTGCACCGACGACTGGTAAAACTCCTGATGCACTATGGAGGGATGACCACTGGAAGCAGATGAATCTTCTTAAGCACTCACAGGAAGGTAGAAGAGTAGGTTTTACTTCATGGGTTAGAAGAAGACAGTGGAAGGCTAAGAAAACCATTCAAAAAATGGTCTTAGGGTCTGATGTAGGATTAACTGAAACTTGTAGTTTGTCTATGTGCAGACTTGTTGGTAGGCTCTCTTACAGTTATCTCTACAAGGTTTCATTGTTGGATTGGATTGAAAACACCTAGAAGCCGTTATTAGGATATAAGCCAGAGCTAGTCAGACTCACCAAAGGATGGGTAGGCATTATCTGCAACAAGCCTGAAGATACGACATTACTTCTGGCTCAAAAGTGGACTCTTGGGGGTTCCAGCCTTATGTCAAAACGGTGGCGCTTAACATTCAATACTGACACTGAATATTTCCAGTATCGCCACTTATGGGTTTTGCTCCCTGGTCTACCCCTCCAGTTTTGGAATGAAGATGCTTTGGTTGCTATTGGTAATTCATTAGGCACTTTTATATCTTTGGGGGAAAACTTACTTATGTCTTCCAGCAGAAAGATTGGAAAGATATTGGTGGAGATGGATGTCCATGGGGGACTCCTAGAACTCATTGAGATTTACTGGCATGGTAGAAGGTTTACTTAGAGATTAGATTACCTTGGAATCCCTTTCCGGTGTAGTATTTGTCACAAAACGGGTCACATGAGAAGGAACTGTAAGGGAAGGGGTGATGACGACGAAGTCTCTGAAGACACAACTCTTCACAGAGACTTATAAGATATTGAAGAGGAGGGTTTATCTACTTGGAATGATTGCAGCTATACTGGGACAACGTCGTTGTCCTCGTCGGTTCGAGAGATTTCTATAACTGGTAAGTTACAACTACATTGACTGACTCTGTATAATTCTCTAACATTACTGGAAAAGTCTGATTTGAACACCTCCCCTTTATTGAACTCTTTGTTGTCTATTGAGGTACATTCACCAGGGAAGGAGAAGGATGACTCTTTCATTAAGCCTGTAATTTATCCTAGCCATCTAGACCCTAACCTTCCTCTATCTGGAAACTCTGTTATTGTTCCTATTGAAAAGGACTTTGTCTGAGTGCTTCCTCCCACTCCGTTATTGAGACCCTCCTTTGAGTCATGTCTCATTACTCCTGGAAGTCTACCATCCAGGCCATCCTCGGTGTTTCCTACCCCTTCTTCATCCGATGATCCAGTAATTCCATGGTATTGGGAATCCGAGGATGGAGAGTCTTCACTAACGAAGGTTCTTGACTCATTGATTCCATACCTCAAAGATCGTAACTCTCCATCACTTATTCCCCCTCAGTTGTCTTCCTATTTCGGCAATGTGGTTATTAACCCAGTTTCATTCATTGGAGAGGTTAACTCCTCGGTTTCAACTCGTGTTGATTTCTCTTGGTCTCGTGCAATTGCTGATGCACACGCCCGCTATCTCTCAACCCGTAGGTCGAGCGGTTCGTGTGCTCATAGGATCTTTCCTTCCAACTGGCCCGAAGAAATCTCAACGTTCTTTTATTTCCCTATCGGGAAATCTGCACCCACAACAAACTCTCCACGGGATCTCCTCTTTACAATCGGGAGATCAGACTTCACGACTTCGCGAGGTCAGTGGTCGAGCGTTGGAATCTCGAATCCCCGAAGCCCGACGACAGTCAACGCTGACCTTTTCCTATCGAGGTTTTTCCTATTGCAATTTCAGCACTCGCGATGTCGAACAACTTGTTTTACCGACCCTCGAACCCCGATATACTCGTGGGTTTGACCTTTCAATGCCTCACTTCATCGACATTTTAGACTTCACAATATCGCGAATCCTGATGCGATTGTTTCAGAACTTCTCACCACGAAACCCCGATATGGTGTGCCACCTGTCCCCTGACTGACTCCTGTGGCCCACACTGTTCCCTTAACCGTCGGGATATCACGTTTCGTGATTCCCGTTGCAATGTTTATGGGACTTCAACCCGCGAAACCCCGATATGGGAATTCATGAGTAAATCCGACGGCCCTTGTGGCTCGGATCTACGGTCCTGCCCCTCCTGAGCTTCGAACCCTTCGACGCTTTCGCTATAACTTCCCTGCTCCTCCGCGAGATTTGACGGCTCATGGAAATTCGCAAACTCTCCTCAGAGAATACCATCTGTCCGTCCTTCCTTGGCGATTTTTGCGAATGACCAAGTGTTCCTCCACGAAACTCATCCACCTGCGGCGTAAACTTACGACGCTTCTTACAAACTTCCAGTCACAGCTTCCCTATGTTGTCCTTCAACAGTTTCGAAGGCCTTCTCCTTCCTGAGCTTTCTTATAACTCTGAGTCTTAGAAAAGATTCTTGCACGCACTCCTTGCGGCAACCTTCAAACACTTCCCAGTGCTGAAATCTTTTGACTCTGCGCACACGTACAACAACAGTCTCTAAACACTTCACTCAGGTTCACAACCCTGAGACTTTACTTGGCCTGCGCACTCCTTGCACAACTCCTGTATCTGTCTGCACCACAGAATGAATGAGAATAAAAGCTACCCTATCTAAACCCTCTGTCAATGCACTCCTTGCGGACAATTCGACTGCACTCCTTGCAGGAATCCTTGTTTAGATAGAGAAACAATTAAAACTCATTTCCTTCTTCCCTTCAGACTTCAAACTCAAACATGAAATCATATACACAACATATAAAGCAAATGTATAACAGGAAGCAAACATCCATGAGCATATCATTCAACATCAATACACAGAGAACAAACACGAAACCATGAATTTGAATCAAACTCTTTCTATTAATCCAAATATCTGTACATGGGTGTTCTTACACAATTCTCTGCATGCTCTTGCTCCAATCTCCCATTATGTTATAATACACAATGAAGGTGTCTATATCCCGTTTCCCTCTTGTGCTCTAAAACTGTCTAATCTAGAATTGAATTCTATCTACCTGCATTAACTACTTTAAATGCCTTCTATCTACTAAGGACGAGAGCAAATCACTCAAGGTCCATTTACATTATACAAGTGCGCCTCTTCTTAAATGACTTCATTTAAGATCGCGCAATAACTTCAAGGTGATTTTCAAAATTTGTGCTGGTGCTTGTCCAACTGTCCGATTGTCTCTGCACTGGATCGCTTGATGTTGACGATGCTCCTGCATCAATTGCCATTAAGCGATCCCCTATCAAGACTAGGAGCACTAAAAAGAAATTACAGTCGCAGTCGAGTATTCCTCTAGTATTAGACCTATACTCTTCTAACAGTGGGGCACTTAGAGCAGTGAAGGCCCTAGCAAGGGCCAAATAATGATATTGTTGTCCCTTAATCTAAGAGGGATTGGAGGGCCCCTTAAAGTAGCCTCCCTTCGATGGGTTTTGGATTCTACCTAGCCCAATATTGTATTCTTTCAGGAAACGATGGTCATTGGTCAAAAAGCTCGGTCATTTGCGTAGAGATTTCGTCCGTCTTGGGTTATAAGTGCAGTGAGCTCGGTGGGCACATCTGATGGACTATTGGTGATGTGGGATCCTTGTTATTTTAGTTTGACTCCTTTCCTTACTTGTGGTGGAATATTGTTAACAATTCTGATTCTCGCTACTAAAAGGAAGATTAACTTATTGAATGTGTATGGTCCGTGCTTGGAGTGCAAAGTATTTTGGACTAATTTGGCAAATGACAGACTGCTTTCTATAAAAATTATGGTGATAGCGAGGGATATAAACCTTACGCTAGCAACTGGAGAATCTTGGGGGGAGCTCCTCTTCTTCAGGTTCACTCGCCAGCTTTTTCAGTTCCCTCTTTAATTCACACAAATTATTAGACATTCAGCCTGATAAGTTAGTCCCAATGTGGAGGAATGGGTGCACGGGTGCTGGTTTGATTGCCAAAAGATTGGATAGATTCCTACTCTCGGAGGACTTACTCATGAATGTTAGTTTGTACCGCACTTGGGTGGAACTTCCCTTTGTGTCGGACCATGCACCAATATTATTACAATTGGAGAACTCCTCTCTCCCCAAAGTTTATCCCTTCAAGTTTAATCCTTAATGGCTTCAAGAAATCGACTATAATATCAAAGTGCTTAAACTCTGGAATGACCCAAAATATCTACACGAGGAAGATATTCAACGTCGATTCACCTGGAAACTAAAAGACCTAAAGTTGATGACAAAAAGTTGGGCAAAAGCAGTGAGGGAAAGGACAGTGAGGGATCTGGAGCACCTGGAAGACAATATCAAGAGTCATATTAATAAGATTTTAGAGGGATATTTTAGTCGTTTGGTCAAGACGAAACTAATATAATTGGAAACAAAAAGAAACAAGATGCTAATAGAACAAGAAGAACATTGGAGAACCAAAAGTCGGGCAATTTGGATTAAATCTGGAGACCTCAATACAAAAAATTTCCACTAGTTTGCTAATCAGAGGAGAATTAGCAAACACTTATGGGAGATCAGAGATGATTCTGGTTTGATTCACAAAGGTCAAAAGGAGATTATCAAGGAGGCAGAGAATCATTTTAAGAGTTTTTTTAGTTCTGTGGATAGTGCAACAACAGATGAACAGGTGGCAGTAGCAGGACTTTTCCAAGATTGATTAGTGAGGTGGAAGCTAGAGATCTATTTGTGTCGGTCATTGTAATGGAACTGAAATCGATCTTATCTCATTTCAAAAAGGAGAAGAGTCCAGGCCCAGATGGCTGGATGGTGGAATTTTATACTCGTTTATTTGATTTAATCAAAGATGATCTTTTGGCACTTGTTGAGAATGTTAGGACGGGTGGGCGCATAGCAGGGAGTTTAAATTCTACATTTTTAGCTCTGATACCCAAATTGAATAAACCTCAACAGTTTGGGGATTACATACTATTGGAGTGACTTCACACACAACTATAATTTCTTTTTCCTAAGGTTTTTCCTTTTTTATTAGTCATAATTAGTCACTATCCAGTCTCCTATAATTTAGGGGAGAATATTCCACCTGGAGAATATTCTCTTTCAGTTGACACTTTAGTTTGACTAGTTGAGTTGAGTTTAGATGTTGCATTGGTTTTGTCACCATGCAACATTGGGATCATCACCATGCTAATTCAACCTTGCATTGGGATCATCACCAAATTGGCGCATTAGCCTTGATTCCCTTAGTTAAATCCTCACTACTCTCTATTCAGTCAGTTAACTGAAGACTAGTTGACTAGTTAACTCAACTAGGTGGCAGTTCACTCCCGTAATTGCATGAGAGCCTAGACTAGGTGGAAATTCACTCCCATAACTGTTGGTGTGTGTCCATATCACTCTAGACCACCACTATGGTGCATTGGTTCATCTCCAGTGTGAACTCATTGAGTTATACAGAGTATATCATGTGTAAATTATTCATTATTCATAACGGTTAATGAGAATTCTTCCATTCTTTCTCTCCTTCTTCTTCTTTCTCAAATTCTCTCTGAAAATGTGTGTATTATTGTTGAGCTAGATCTATTTTGTGCAGGTTCAACACCTTTACATGGTATCAGAGCCGATGGACTGCTAGGCAAAAGCTACACCAAATTTTTTGCAGAAACAAAAGATTAAAGACAACAGAAAGATGAAATTCCAAAAAGAATTCATTCTTACACCTTACAATTATTTTGCATGGAAGGAGAAAATAGCCATACATCTCCGATCCAGAGGGTTGTATAGGTTAACCATGAACACAGATACAAAACTGACATCAACCATAGAAAAATCCAAGTACTTAAATCACATGGATGAGGCACTCAGAACAATTTGCAGTCTTGTCTCTTCTGATCTCCTTTTTCACATATCTTCCTGTAAGACTCCCAATGAAGCCTAGAAAACCTTGGAAGGGATCTTTGGAAAAAAATATGAGATGAGGGGACACATGCTGGAGGTGGAGATGCTCACATTGGATCCAAAAAGCTTCGACAATATCCAAGATTTATTTACAAAATTCAAGGATTTAATGTCGCAACTCAAAGCTTGTGGGGTTGATAAATTGGCGAAGGAGAAACAAATGGTTCTCACTATTCTCTCCAAGATCGGTCCTAAATTATATGTATTCGTATCCACATTCCATACTGTCATATTCACCTCTGGAGCCACCTAGAAGATGCCTTCTCTTGAAGACTTTATCGAATCACTGACACAAGAACAAACCAAGCTCATCAACATGGGAAAAATCAAAGGCCCAAGGGCGCATGCACTCACTGTAAATGATGGCAACCACAAATATCAGAAATCTAAAGATAAAGATAAACAAAAATCTCATGCACATCTGAAGAAGGAAGGGTACACAAAACCCTTCACCGATGCCTCTGGATCTAAAGGGGAAAAGGGAAGAAAAGGGGATAAATGCATGTACTGTCACAAAGGATTCCATTCGAAATCCACATGCATGCAAAAGAAAATAGATCTTATGTCTCAAATACTTCATCAAAACAACCTTGGAGATCACATCCCTGAGGGTGCAAAGAAGAAGAAGCCCGAAGATCTGAATTCCAAGAAAGGCAATTCTAGCCATGCCTTGATTGCCATCAACTCCTCTCCCGATGCTTGGATCGTAGATCCAGGAGCATCACATCACATAGTTGCCTCATAAGTAGTCTATTCTTCATTGGATGCATGCAAAGGTCCTCCTATTCTCATGGGGGACAAATCTTCTATCGAAGTCACCGGCAAAGGAAGGATCGAACTCACCAACGGAAGCTTCGAGAACGTGTTGCATGTTCCCAAACTTTCTATCAACCTTCTCTCCATGTATCAGATGACTAATTTCGGCACCGGAAAGAAAGTCATCTTCACACCAAATTTCGTGGACATATACGACATGCTAACCAACTCCAGGGTTGCTACCGGTGAGGTAAATCATCAATCTAGATTGTATACTTTTTCTGAATTCATTGAACCTGATTCTGCTTTACTGCTTACTCATGCTGATGAAAGTAGTAGGATATGGCACGAAAGGTTTGGACATTTAAATTTCAGATACATGCAATAGCTTAGCAAGCATACATTAGTTGATGGTCTACCAAACATCCATTTCTCCAAGGGAGTATGTGAGGGATGTGTTCTCAGAAAACACCCTCAAGAGAAATTCGACAAAGGAAAGTCTCAACGAGCTTTTGCACCTTTAGATCTGATCCACAGTGACCTTATGGGTCCTTTTTCGCATCCATCGATCGACAAAGCGAGGTTTGTTCTCATTTTTGTTGATGATTTCTCACATTTTACTTGGATCTACTTTCTCAGGCAAAAATCTGAGGTCTTTCAACACCTTAAAGATTTCAAAGCCTTGGTTGAGACACAGTTCGGAAAGAAGATCAAAGTTATCCGAACTAATAATGGGGGAGAGTATGTAAATCATGAGATCCATAATCTTTTCCATGAGGCAAGGATTCAGTTGCAGCACACAATTCCCTATACTCCACAACAAAATGGAGTTGTTGAGCGGAAAAACCGATCTCTAAAGGAGATGACACCTTGCATGTTGCATGCAAAGTCACTACCACAGAGACTATGGGCCGAAGCACTTAACTATGCAACATACATCCAAAATAGATCTCCCCATAAATCTGTCAAGGATAAGACCCCCTATGAGGCTTGGAGAGGCCTCAAATCAAAAGTGACCCACTTTCACATTTTCGGTTCACGTGCATAGGCCAGGATTCCCTCTGAAAAGAGGAAGGCACTTGATCCACAGAGCACTGAATGAATTTTT
The DNA here is from genome assembly GCA_009831015.1 of Picea engelmannii. Classification (NCBI taxonomy): domain Eukaryota; kingdom Viridiplantae; phylum Streptophyta; class Pinopsida; order Pinales; family Pinaceae; genus Picea; species Picea engelmannii. The sequence continues at coordinate 21,976 of ML850496.1, forward strand.
GTTGGATACCCCGATGGTGTGAAGGGATATCATCTTATTGATCTTTCCTCAGACTAGCTCATTATTGAGCGAAGTGTCCAATTCGAGGAAAGTGTCTCGCATGTACCTCAGTAGCCGCATGTAGACACCTTCACTCTTCTACCTATTTGAGATGATGAGAATGCACATGTCGACTCTTCTTTAGATGAGAGTTCTAATTCAAAGGACTCAGATGATTCAGATTCAGAGTCAGTACAGTCAGATGCAGAGTCAGAGCATCCAGATGCAGTTGCAGAGCCAGAGCAGAGGCCCAAGTGGGCACAAACTACTCTTTAGGATGCAGGGGATCTGGTTGGTGATCCAATCGATACCAGGAGGACTCAATTTGATTTCGAGGAGCCTCTTGTTTCACTCACTACCACTGAACCATTTCCCTCCAAGCATCTTTTCTTGGTTTAGTCTTCCGATCCACAATCTTATGGTGAGGCTGCTGGAAATCTCTTTTGGGAATCCACCATGCAGGAGGAGTACAACTCCCTCCACGAGAACCAGACTTGGTATCTGGTTCCCCTTCCTTCTGGGAGGAAACTTGTCAGATGCAGATGGGTCTACATGACCAGGAGTGCAGTGGATGGACAGATCAACATATACAAATCCAGGCTTGTCGCCAAAGGCTTTCAGTAGGTTCATGGTATTGACTATGATGATACCTTTGCTCTAGTAGCGAATATGGATTCCATATGATTGTCACTTGCCATTACGGAAACCAAGGGATGGGAAGTCCATCATATGGACGTGAAGAATTCATTTCTTCATGGTGATCTCTTTGAGGATATCTACATGTAGTAGCCCCAGGGATTTATGCAGGACTCATCTTTGGTTTGTCAACTAAAGAAGTCACTTTATGGCCTCAAGCAGGCTCCGAGGGCATGGTATGCTAAGATGGATTCCTACCTGTTGTCACAGAACTTTGTAAGTTGTAAATCAGACCCAAATGTCTACATGCTCAGGACAACTGATTCAATTCTACTTTTAGTTCTTTATGTCGATGATTTGTTGATCATCGGGTGCTTGACTTTAGCGATTGTTGTAGTCAAGAGGATTCTACATGATAGGTTTTTGATGATGGACATGGGTCCACTACACTTCTTCCTAGGACTTGAAATCAGTCAGGATGCATCAGGCATCAAACTGTCTTAGGCCAAGTATGCACGAGATCTCCTTGAGAGATTTCACATGACATACTGCAAGTCTGCTCCGACTCCTTTCCTATCAGGAGTCAAACTTGAGGATGGCAGGGAGACTCCACTGGTTGAAAACACACTGTACAGACAACTAGTGGGGATCTTGTTGTATCTCACACACTCCAGACTAGACCTCTCCTATGCAGTTGGCGTAGTTTCCAGGTTCATGCAGGAGCCGCATGAGCTACATTGGATGGCTGCAAAGCGTATCCTTTGATACATACAAGGTACCATCAACTTTGGGATTCATTATGCAACAGACTCTACATTAGATCTCAATGGGTTTACTGATTCTGACTCGGCTGGCGATAACATTGATCGCAAGTCCACATCTGGTTACTCACTCAGTCTTGGTTCTAGGCCTATCTGTTGGTCGAGAAAGAAGCAAGTTGCAATTGCTCTATCTTCAACTGAGGTAGAGTATAGAGGGGTAGTTAACATAACCATTTAGGCTATGTGGCTACAACATTTTTTCACTAAGTTGGGCATTCAGTTTCATCGGTTGGTCGTCATCTAGTGTGACAACCAGAGCACTCTGAACTTCTGCAGAGATCTAGTTCAAAGGCAGCAGACGAAGCACATCGAGATCCACATGCACTACATCCAGGACTTAGTACACGAGGGGATCATCGACTTACAGTTTTGTCCTTCAGTAGAACAGACGGTAGACATCTTCACCAAGACCTTCACTGAGCAGAAATTTCATTCTCTGCGAAGTCGTCTTGGAGTGAAGGACACAATTGCCTAACAACTGTAGTTCTTCTTTTNTCAGTGTATCTTTTATACTTGGGTACCTAACATGGCCTCGTTGCCGGGACCCAATCTTTATTTTCACCATAGTGATGTTCAGGGGGGGTGTTGGAGTTACTTCACACACACTTAGGATTTATTTTTCCTAAGGTTTTTCCTTGTTTATTAGTCATAATTAGTCATTATCCAGTCTCTTATAATTTAGGGGTGAATATTCCACCCGAAGAATATTCTCTTTCAGTTGACACTTCAGTTTGACTAGTTGAGTTGAGTTTAGATGTTGCATTGGTTTTGTCACCATGCAACATTGGGACCATCACCATGCTAATTCGACCTTGCATTGGGATCATCACCAAACTAGTACATTAGCCTTGATTCCCTGAGTTAACTCCTCACTACTCTCTATTCAGTCAGTTAACTGAAGACTAGTTGACTAGTTAACTCAACTAGGTGGCAGTTCACTCCTGTAACTGCCTAAGAGACTAGACTAGATGGCAGTTCAATCCCGTAACTACTGGTGTGTGTCCAGATCACTCTAGACCACCACTATGGCGCATTGGTTCATCTCCAGTGCAAACTCATTGAGTTATACAGAATATATCATGTGTAAATTATTCATTATTCAAAACGGTTAATCATAATTCTTCCATTCTTTCTCTCCTTCTTCTTCTTTCTCAAATTCTCTCTATAAATGTGTGTATTATTGTTTAGATAGATCTATTCTGTGCAGGTTCAACACATTTACACAGACCTATCTCATTGTGCAATTTGGTATATAAAATTATTTCAAAAGTTATAGCCAACCATATTAAACCGTTTCTTTCCAGGGCATTATCGTTGGAACAATTTGGCTTCTTTGAGGGGTGTCAAATTCATGATGCGATTGGGACTGCACATGAATGTATACACAATATAAAAAAGAAAAAGAAAAAAGCGCTTATACTAAAGCTCGACCTCCAAAAATCTTACAGCTGTGTGAATTGGGATTTTCTGAGATTGATTTTAATACAAGGTGGATTTGGCGTGATGTTGACAAACTGGATTATGTCTTGTGTGAGATCTGCATCGTTTTTTGTTCTGGTAAATGGCGAGGTCACCAATTTTTTTAGAAGTGGGCGAGGCCTCCATCAGGGATGTCCATTGTCACCACTATTGTTTATTCTGGTGATGGAGAGCCATGTTTTCTTATTAAATCTAGACAAAGAGATGGTTCCTTATTTGGAAATGAAGTTTCCAGACTCACTAAGATCCTTCATCTCTTATTCGTTGATGATGTTTTACTTCTAGCTCGTACTTCGGTGCAGGAATGGATAGTGATCATGGAACTCATAAGTAAATTCTGTATGGCATCCAGATTAAAGGTGAATCCCACGAAATCAACAGTTCATTACTTGGGTATGTCAGAGGCGGAACTCGCTTCTTTCAAGCTCTGTATTTCGTATAATTTTATGGATCTTGCAGTGGGATTTAAATATCTTGGGGATTATCTCAAAGTTGGATTACAAAAATCGGAAGATTGGTATTGGCTTATTAACAAAGTGGAGAAGAGAATCAGACACTGGAGCTATAGATGGTTGTCAATGGAGGGCAGGTACACTTTGTGCAAAGAAGTTTTGGAGAGTCAACCAGTTTACTGGTTCTCACTGGCATTGGTTCCACAATCCATTCTCCATAAATTATGAAAATTAATATATAACTTTCTTTGGAATGGGAGTGCGGACACAAATCATTTTCATCTAAGCCGTTGGGAGACCCTAGCTCACTCAAAAAGGCTGGGGGGATGGGGTTTACTAAACATTTACTCATTCAGCAAACTAATGGCTATGACAACACTTTGGAGATTATTAACAAAGAATGGACTTTGGCAATCAGTTTTAAAGGAGAAGTACCTTTCCCATATGTTTGTACAAAATTGGATTTGTTCTGTGACTTTCAAACACCATTCAGCTTCCAGAATTTGGAATAGTCTATTAAAGGTGGTTCCATTGATTACTAACTGGCTCAGCTGGAAACCCAGTACTGGTCACCTAGTCGACTTAGGTAGAGACATAATACTGGGTATGGGAGAAGCATCTATTTTATCTGAATCTATGTTAAATACTCTTAGTCAAAAACATGTTTCAGTCTTAGCTCAAGCTAGGAGCCCACATGATTATGAGACATTTATGACCTCGTGGATTAGCAGCGAGGAACTGGCTCTTGTAGTTAATAAGGCAGAGGAATGGGACAGGTATCAACGAGCACTACAAGCTGCGGGAGTAACTCTAACTGAAAACAAAGATAAGTTTATCTGGACGGGAGGGGATTCTTCTGGATACCTGACTTCAAAAAATGTCTATGCAACTTTATTCTCCACTCTTAATTTTCAGTTGGCCACAGGGTGGCGTAAGAATTTTTGGTCCTGGAACATACAATTGAAAATAAAACTATTCATTTGGCTTGCGGTCGAGAACAAAGTATTGATGTGTCAAATACTTCAGCACAGATGATGGCAGGGGCATGGGCGATGTCATCTTTGCAATGAAGCGAATGAAGAAAATGAACATCTATTCATACATTGTGAGTTCATGAAAAGTGCCTGGCAACAAATAATCTCTAGTAAGCATTATAACCAATCTTGGACTGGATCAAACCTTGAAAACTATCTAAATAATTGGTACAACAACAAGACTATTCCTTCTAGTCTTGCTGCATTAACTTGTTGGTTCATTTGCCTCGAAAGGAATGCATCGATTTTCGAAGGGAAGGTCACATCGATTAGCAAGGTGGTCATCATAACACTCGATGCTCTATAGATTCCAGTGGAAAAGCATGTTTCCTCGACTCTTCGATTAAAGAGATTAAATATTCCTTTAGAGTATCTTCTGGCCAATTTTGATGGTGCAACCAAGTCAGATGACACTTGTAGTGGAGCGAGAGGTATTATTAGAGGCTCAACAAACATGGTTTATAAGTGGTATCTCAATTGTGGCATAGGATCTCATACTACGGAAAAGCTAATTGGAGTGTGGGCAACTCTATATATAGCAAATCTAATTTCTCTCAACAATTCACAGATCCTGGGTGACTCTAAGGTGATCATAGACTGGATAAATTATAAAGGTGACCTCCGAGTAAGCTCCTTAGAAGGTTGGAAGCAAAGATTCAGGGTGCTGAGCATGAAGTTTAAAGAATTACATTTTTATCATATCTACCGTGAATTTAACAAAGAAGCGGATGGACTCTCAAAACGCGCATTACAAGCTCCTGAAGGAATTATCTTGCTGTATACTCGGTCTAATGGTGGGGAAGGACTTGCTCGTCATATAAGGATCTATTAGCGACTTTTGTCCTTTCTACAATGGATTGTTATTTGTAATCTTTTAAGCAATTGAGAAGAGATTTTGTGTTTTTTTTTTGGTTTGGGGACTTTCTTTTCCAAAATATTAGCATTGTTAGTTGTTTCTGGAAGATTATCTCTTTTTGAGATTTCATTCCTTGTTTTGTATCAGAGATAATACCTTTGGAGGTACATATTTTATTATTCCATGCAAATTTTATGTATTGCAGGAGTAAAGGTGCACTACGGATGTAAAAATTATATTAAAATCAATATAATTGTGATAATTTTTTCTTGGAAAAAGAAGACCCTTTTGAAATAGAAATTATATTTACAATCTTTAACATTCACTTATAACTCATAATTCAAGAACGTTAACTAAATTGTTACTCCAAAAACTTAGTCCATTCGATTCTAAATTTAAAGTAATCGTTGAAATTATTTCATAGGTCATAATCTCTGAATGACTAAGTTATAAAAGTCATGGATTATTTCCATCATTAATGCACCTTATACAATAAAATACAATTATTGATACGAAGAACATTCTCATTCTAATATATCATTCCTTCCTTCAATAATTTATACAGGTATACAATTCCTCCATAATTATCTATACTACCATTCATATTATAATGTTACCTCACTTTCATATATTAACACTTATATTATTATTATTAACAACATAACATAACATTATTGCATATATTAACACTTATATATTATTATTATTATTATTAACATAACATAACATGTAACACAACTATGTAAAATAAATCAATCGTAGAAGAAGCGGGAGACGCGAGTTACTGAAGAGGAGATTCTACTCTCTCAAGGATTGGTTGACTACGATGTTTTTGCGACTCAAGAGGTTTTCCTTCTCACATCTATTTGCATTAATAATTGTTGGGTTCCCGTGCAAGGTAGTTCAAGTAATTATATTATGTAAAAAGGATTTTGTAGAGCTTCACACGCTCAACGTAAAAGTCGGTGCCTCTCTCGATTTTGGTGGCATGCAACTTCTTAAGAGGGACTCACCCCTGGTTGTGGTTGTATGTGCAATAAGTTTTTGTTTAGTAATGGGATCATCCTCAAAGGGTTTAATAGTAGTGAACAACCAACTCCTCTATTTCCTAGTCAACATTCATTCTTTATGCCAAGAGTGTCGCATCACGTAGGTAATCTAAATTTCAAGAGTAGGAAGCTCATCATTGTGCCAAGAGTGCCGCATCACGTAGGTAATCTAAATTTCAATCATGCATAAAGGGTTGCAAGTGCTATTTACTCATATTAATTGCTATTAACAAATATATTTTTTATCTATAGGTCTTCCAATTTACTAAAGGTAATTGGAATAGATAGTTGTGAGCACAATAATTCTATCATTTTATTTTAGCTTCTAACTTCTAATATGATACATAATTAAACCTTAACAGTTTTAAAATTAAATCTCGACAAGGATTGAACATTGGCACTTGCATTTACAAATTCTTTATTCTGTAATAAATATTAACACAATACAGTTGTAATAACAGTCCCTCCATATTCAACGTTTTGAATAGTAAAATATATAGATCATATTAACCAAATCATTCTTCATTATGCCTTAATATACAATTTACAAATAAAACTCCATTTAATATTAAAACCAAATGCCGTAACTAGGAAGTATTGTTGTTGGTGGTGGTTTTCCACTTCAATTTTGTGCACATCCTCCTTGCTTTGCTTGTCAATCTCAAGACTTCATCGGTAAATCCTAGCCAATTCTAGGGTACTCTTCTTCCCCCTTAGCCACCCCGAGCGACAAAGGGGTCATACACCAAAAACTAGAAATCAATTCGCAAGGAAAGGCTTCCACCTCCTTCACAAGTTTTGAAACCCGACTCTCACCAAGTAAACTAGTTTATCAAACTTTTGGCAGCATAACAATAGTAAAAGTGAGATCCCTTCTCCCTTCCTCTCCATTTATTTTATAGAAAATTCTAAATGACACATGTCCTCTCATGCACAATAAACAAATTTTAATAATTCAATTAATGATTATTCACCCACACCACTTGTTACACTCTGCCAAAGTTGCACATGTAAATTCTTTTTTTATTATTAAATTAGACAATTTCCCTCACATTCCCCAATTTGTTGCTATTTTTGCTATTAGTTGCCCCTTAGTTCCCCAATCCTTCTTTTATTTTGTGTCCCCTAACTAGACTAGATTTTAGTTTAAGTTGGATTAGGAGTCTTCTTTTAGTTAGGATTGGTAGTTGATTGACTCAAGATGCTACTCTATGTGGACCACCTATTCTCTCATGTTTTAATTTCTTCTCATTTAAAATTCATTTTATTATTTTAATGCACACATGTGCATCTATCCAACTTTATTCTTAATTCCTCTCTCACTTAATTTGCTAGTCTAATTCCCTTCATTCCCTTTTTATGTTTTAATTTAGTCAAACATCTTAGGCTTAGACTCTTGTTAGATTTCTTAGTTATAATTTAATAATTAATTAAATACTATGTTCTAACAAGGTCTAAACATTTTTATTATATTTTCTAGGCCATCTAGATTTGTAGAGCCTGGTTATTTTCAGTACTCAAACCACTTAAAAGGTTTTCTAAAATTTAGTTTAGAATTTCTTTCATGATTTTCTTATACTTGAAATAAACCAGGAATATAGAGTAACAACATAATAATATCATCAACAACAACAAAATAATGATAACAATAACATATGCATACTTCCACCTGCAGGTTGGTTTATCTAGTCCCTTTTATGTATGATATTGTTATTGTTCTTTCCCAAACTGAATATTAACCTCCCAACCAACTAGGAACAACCTCTTCGGCTCCCTACCTCCAGGAATCCTTGTGATTTCTTGGCCCCCGAGCCTAAAATTCCCAACAACAACAGTTCCCTGTGAGAGTTCCCCAAAAAAAATTCTTTCAATTTCCTCCTCCTCCTCCTCTATCTTTCAGAAATTCGAAAATCCTCAAACATAACTGAGATCTTCTTCCAAGTCCTCTCCTTCTTCCTTATCCTCCTCTCTCAAATCCCCCTCATTAATTCCTAACAACCTTATCCCCCCATTAATTCCCAACAACCTTATCCCCCCATTAATTCCCTGATAGTTGTATCCCCTATTAATTCTCAAACTGCCTTCCCCCCCCCATTAATTACTTCACCCACCTTTTAATAATAAAATAATAAAGGACTCATTAATATATTTTAATAATTAATTAAATTTAAATTAAAAACTATGATAAAATTAATCAATTTGAACCGTTACATACACCCACCCTTCAAGAAACTTCGTCCTGAAGTTAGAGTAATTTACAATACAAGGGTAACGGCACACAATTCATACATCCACCACAAATAATCAACATCATCAATTTGAAACACTTATACATACTAGTGTACCTGTGCAAGGCATACATGTGTACCTAGCACATACGAGACTCGTACATGTACTAATACAAATAATTATCATACCTAAAGTAATTCGTGTATGCATCCAATCATACCAACGAGACCATTCATTTCATAAAAGATAGTAAACTATTTAAAATGTTCACTGAATTCCTCAATTACAATAATTTAGCACACACACCATTCACTTAGATAATTGTAGTTTATTGAAGTAAATATAAACATACATATATACATATATATATTTTTTTCAAAAAGAGAAAATCAAGAAATTCTTCTATAAGGCGAAATCCCCACACACTCTCAACTGCTTCTATTCATCCTTCCTTCCTAACTTCCATCTTCCATCCCTATCCTTTCTCTGCTGGACTAACTTGGAGCGTCAACTGTATTGACCTAACTCCAAATAGAACCTGTAAGTGGAAGTGTCAACTCTCTTGACCAAGCTTCCCCAACATGAAACTGATAGTCATCATCACACGTCTAAGGGAGTGTGAGCTAACACCACCCTCCCATGACTCCGGGTTTCAGAGGATACACAGTGAGAAATGCCTCCACCCTTCCTAATAGGACTAGGGTCCACATCCTACCATGGAACATATAGTGGCATTGTGTTGCTAGGAATTTTGTCATCGTATATTTAGTTTTAGGCAGTCTTATCACCTGAAAAACCTACACTTGTCCACATATCATAGAAATGCATTTGAACCAATATAATTTCACATACAAAATTTATACCACATTGTTTCCTAGTCGATGTTCATGACATCAAACTTTTATCATCATTATTCTTTGGCTATTTCATAGCATCTTGACCTGCAGATTAGTCTATAACACAACTCATACATATCCATGAATTATCATCATGTGAATGCATTTAATCATAATCTCAACCCAGTAACCACGTACCAACAACTTTAAATGTCAAAATTTTCAAGTTATAAATAGATTGCATAATATCCATTATAATTCAAATAGCGTTAAACATTCATAGAATTAGCATTCACATAGGTTCATATGTCTTAAAAGTTCAAGTGTATCATTAATAGTTTCACAGCGAATAGAAAATAAAAGGTGATTAGGCCTTAAGTAATTCTCGCTATCTAAGTCAAAAGTTGGCATTACATACACCCACCCTTCCGAACAACACTTCTTCCCAAAGTTATGGTCATTCTCAATATAAGGAAAAATTCA
>ML850497.1:16989-29455 GCA_009831015.1 Picea engelmannii
TCTGAAATAATCTCAGGATATAACTACAGATTTCTCCTATTGCTTCCTCTCTCTTAGTTTGAGGCTTGGAAAGAAGATCATAAAAGTAAGATCTGAGCTTCCCCACAATCTCCTTTCAGAATTCTATGTAATCCTCTATTTGCCATTCGATCCTGAAAATACAGTTTATGCTTCACAGCAGTTAGGTGGAAGAACTTGGTATTTTTGTCTCCCTCTTTGAGTTATCTTCACCTGGATTTTTGTTCTGAAAATATTTTTTCTTTTACCTCCTGGACTTTTATATCATTCATAATTGTTCTTTCCTTTGCTGCTAGCTCCTCAATGATATTCAGTAATAATAGCTTATTGAATCCAGATCATCTCCTTCTCTTTTTTTTCCTTTCATTCAAAGATATTCCAAAACATCTTTTTAATTCACTCCTCCAATATAGCTTTCAAAAAAATTAGCTTCTACTGCATCTTAAACATTTTGTACCCTCTCTTTGGGTCTCATTCTTGCCACGATTTCTTGATGTTTTCCTTTAAATTTAGATGTGTAAACCAAATCTTTTCAAATATGAAAGGGATGTTTATTGATCTAATTTGCACGAAGATTTAAAAGGATTGGCCAGTGGTCTGATCTTGTCCCCCTTTAGAATGAAAGATTCCAACAAACTGTTGTTGGAGAAAAAGGAGTCACTGACTATGAATATCAAGCCTTTCGGCAATCATTATTGATCCTCAACAGTTAGTCCATGTGTAGATACATTTTAAGAAAGGTATATCAACTAGATTGAGTGTTTCTATCATCTCTTGGAGTTGTAAGCAAGCAGAATCCAGCTCTGTTATGCCTACTTTTTTCTCCTAAAGGTTAGTGATAGAAATGACATCTCCCTGGAATCTATGGTTAGTTATCATTGTATTTCTTATATCTGATAGTATTTTCACAAATCTAATTTCTAATTAAAGGCCATAAGGTGCACACAAATTTGTTCTTTTTCCCCATGTCTTGTTCTTTGGATACAAAGCTACTTGAGATTTTCCACCTTCCCCTTTTTCATTCTCAATCTTAATCTTACTAGGGTCCATAGAATTCATAAAGCTTCCTATGAATCCTCTTAACCTATTTGCTATTTATTTGCATCCCTTCCATATTTTCTGTATGAATTTCATCATCCCCTCCATACTAATTTTGGTCTCTTTAAGTAGGCATATATCTGGTTTTACCATTATGATTTTCCTCTTCATAACCCTTTAATTCCATGGCACAGTCCTCATTTTGGGGATTCTTGACTATTCTTGAGATCTGATTTTTGAGATTTTAAGAGATTGACTTTGATTCTTAAAAATTTACAGGGGGTTCTTACATGATTTAAGAAGGCTTTGCTTCTTCTCCTTTACTCTCCTTAGATCGGATTGTAGCTCCCTAAGTTGACCATCTATGAGGGTGTCCAAAATAATTTGATCTTATTTAGACACGTACACATCCTCCATTTCCTCAGCTCCATAGTTCTCTATCACTAGTTTTCCGTTCGTATTTTGTTGTTGATTATCTGGTTATTCCTCTTCTTCCATATTTTCACCTTGTTTGGACCATAGTTACAAAATATGATCCCATCTGCCCTAAAGATATGAAAATAAGACTCAAATATGGATACAGTTGTATCTGTAGTGTGCCCGGACCTGGCTCAAATGGGTGTCAGGGAACCCTATTCGAATTGTTCTTCATTTTCCAAAAATGGGATTGAGCAATAGTGCACAAAATTGCCTCTGGATAACAATTAACAGCTTAACAATGCATGCTAAGGCGGAATCAAATGCAAAAACATATTTGAATCCATAGAAACAAGGAAATACATATTGACAAAATTCTCGTGCTCAATTCTATGAGGAACATAAACCATCCATACCCAAATCCCAATTATTAGAGAGAATTCACCATTCACCCATTCCATTGATGAAATTAATGCCATACTAGATTTTAAAAAAATTAATGCATGCAAATGTAAAATGGAATTGAATAAACATCTGCATTCAAATTACTCATTCACATGCCCAGCAAATGCCCAAATGAATACGCACCAATTCATCTTAGATACTGAGTATAACTTACATACATTCCTCACCACTCAAATTGAATTCATATTACTGCTAATAAAATGCATTGCAGAGGTAAATACCATATAATTAGTAAAAATACTTATCTTTTCCTTGAAGATGACCACCAACTGGCTACAAACAGAGATTAACCGCCCAACAATTAGCATTTTTTGTAGATGTCACCGCCAAATTGGGCTATGAGACCACCAGGGAGAAGATATACCTCTAATGGCTCTATTCTTACACAACCCAATCCCACAATGCTTAAAATGCAACAAACCAGACATCTACCTCATCTTCTCTCACTAAGAGCTTCTCCAAGCATCACCATTCAACCTTCAATCAACTACAAACCTCTCCCACACAGCTAAACACAACACCGGGAAAAGCATTCACCTTCTCTGCAATGCAATCCCTCGGGAAATCATTTCTCTCTAGTGGTCCAGTGCAGGCAAGGGAATTTGTTCTGCTAATTGCTCTCTGACATCCCTAGAGTGGCATACCTTGGATTGGCTATGGGTAATTTTGCCACGGACACGAGGAATGCAGGTTTCTGGTGTGCCCAGTCTCTTTGCTCATTAACAGCCATGGTAATTGTTGCAACAGATTGTTGGTAATTGCTGGTATTGCCAGCATGGTAAAGCATACGGATGGTTAGCTGAGTGGGTGAATAGAATGAACGAGGAAGAACCTTCATCGACCAAAATTGTAGCTAATATATTCCAATGTTGCATGAAACCACGTGCCTGCAAGAAAACATCCCTCTTGGACAGCTAAAGTCAAGGTTGGGATTTGTTATCCCCTAGCCTAGGGATAACTAAGGAGATTATGTCTCAAGGCCCACAGGTCCTCGACATGGAGTACAGAGAGCCATATTGACTTGAGCCTGGCCCTGGAGGGCCCATCCTTCTTCTTCAACGCCTCCATTCTGTCAACAGCAGCAGCATCCACCCCATCGGCCTGGTTCTGAAGTAGCAGTGGGTCTTGCTCCATGAGGTAATGAGTCCGGGTATCATGGTATGTGTCACTCTAATTCTCAAAACATTTGAATATGTGCATTTAATTCTCTTTTGCTTCATGACGTGTGCTTGGACTGTATGCCTTTTGACTTGTCCATACCTGTGGGGGATGATAGAATGCCCTAGCAAGTTGGTTCCCTTAGGAGTGAGTTGCCATTGGGTGGGTTTATGATAGGTCATCGTTCACTCCTATCATACTTATCACTTTTCATCATCTTCCCTCTCATCTTTCCCCCATTGGTTCGGGCATTGGGTTTGCCAAGCTAGTAAAGGGTTGTACCTTGCCTTGTGGGAAGAAGGGGCTAAAGGCCTAGAGGGTAAAAGTAGGTGGCAAAAGTTAAAAGCCGAAAGATCAAACCTTGAGATGCTTCGCCCACAGATCCTCGAGAAAACAATAAAAGGCTTCTCAACAAGAAAAAGGGGGACCCATAAAAAGATAAAACTCAAGACCTAGTTGGTGGATAGGGGGTCTCATCACGAGCCAGCCTATTAGGTCAATGGGCATGTAGCAGTATGACACTATTATTCATCCGGTCACCACACCAAGGTAGTGGCTCTTGGTGGCATAGCCAAGTGAAAGGGGGTCTCATCACGAGCCAGCCTTCTCATCTCCGTGAAATGCTTGTGGGTAACGCTGTCACCACTGGTCACCACACCAGGAAAGTGTCCCCCAGCTATTCTCTTGAAAGAAAAAACAATAAGATAAAAAGTAAAAAGGCATTGAATGGGCTAGGAAACAATTGCATCCATGACAAGGTGCAGCTCACCCTCTTTAAAGGCACCCATAGGTAAGACCTACATTTCCCCGTCATCACTGCACCCCTTGCCCAAACATCCCCACACCATCTCATGCACTTACATGACCTAGATTGGTCTTCACCTGGAAACACCCCACACCTAAGGAGAACTGGCCCAATAGGATGTCTTGGAACCCTCTCCAAACCTGGCTTGTAGAATAGCATAACGTCTTTGAGCACTTGTCTGGGAAAAGGGGGGTTTTATGCACATGTTTGGGTAACTTGATTATTAGATGTGATTGACATTGCTATGATCCTTGTGACTTATGAGCCCATGGAGGGCATACTTGTTGTTGTTGCAAGACCACGCCCGGCGGACAGGTACATATGGGGAGATGATTAGCTCGGACCTCCAAAGGGCTAAAAGCCCACCAAATGGATGTTGACACCCCAGCCAGGGGCAGACATATACCAGAGGCTTGCACCGGAGAGAGAAGAGGACGTTCCACCAGAGACAGCTTGGCAAGCATGGACCCAGGGGGGTCTTGCCTTTCCCCTTGAACATTGGCCTTGGAAGGCCCATGACATCACCTTTGTGACCCTTGACGTCACCCAGCTTCAGATGGACATGATGGAGGCAGTTATCTGCCAAGTGGCACGTGTGGCATGATCCGGAGGCCTTGGAAGGCCTAACGTTTTGCTCCTGGAGGCCAACGTCTCACTTAGGAGACCCAACGTCACCCTAGAAGAGCATGACATCACCTCTTTTGCATATTTTAGGGTTTAATTTGTCAATTTTATGTAAAAAACTGGATATTTGATGTAACTGGCCATGTCAGCCTTTTTGTCCTAATTTTGTAATTAAAGGTCATTTGGATTGTATAAATAAGGGATCAATCCCTTGTATTTTTTCATCATTCTTTCACTCACACAAGTGAGGTCTAAAATTCAGCCTCTTTAAGGCTCATTGGCTGAAATTTAGTGGTGCGCAACTCTTGGAGGAGGCTTGTCTTGGTGTTTTTTTGCATTTTCTTGGTGGAAAGTCTTCAACTAGGGCATTTGCTAGATTATTCTTGGTGAATGTACGTGAAATTCTGCAATTCTTCTTTCCTTTGAATGGTTATAGTATCTTTACTTTGCATTTACTAAGATCATGAAATTGCTAGTTTAAAAGCCTAGGAGATTAAGCACATGTTATTGTCCTTATCTCAATAGTTATCTATCTACCTACTAGATTTTGCTAGAAAACCTATCCATTGAAGCATGTGCTAGAGCCCTACCATTGTAGCACTCTAACATCATTTGTTTCATCAAGCCTTTATTTATCTTAAGCTTGAACTAAAGAATAAGGAAAATCGCTAGGGCCTAGGGTTACCTATTTCCTAGTAGTTGTTTTCCTTCTAGGGTTTGGTGATTGAGGCCTTGGGTTACCAACACCTCAACCATCATCCCTCCTGTCCTTAGTTCACATATTATCATTTGTTTCCTTCAAGATTGTTGCTGCAAAAAGTGACTCCATTAGCCCTAAAGACACTGATCTAGACCTTATATTTGATTGATTGATGAGAACAACCCTTAAATCTTATACCCCAAGCTACTTGCCAACCATTCCTAACCCTAGATTAGATTAATCCACTAACATTCTTGTTGCTGTTACAAAGTAAGCTACAGCCATATATTACAGCAGTAAAAGCTCCTAAATGCAATTATTAAAGTTGATTTTTACATTGCCTCATTAGCTTCTGACAAGTGCTAGCATATTGCTATTGTTAGGTTATCATTTTGGGTCATTTTGAAGCTTGTTTAAGGCATAAATTGTGAAGTCGTCATCATATATACATTGTTGTTATAGATTTCTGTTTGCTTAATCTTATATCAACTTATTGCTTTCATTGACAAGTCCAAGGTTTTACGAAGCACTAACATCAATTGTTACTTGCAAAATAGTGTTTTCTTGTTGTATTGTTCTGGGCAGGTACACTTAAGCATATCATTGCTTCATATTGTTAAAACTTTGGGACTTTCTGATCGGTGTGACTTGTGAGAGGGGATAACTTTTCTTGATACCTCAACCTTTGCCTTCTCAAACCCCCAGGTCATCGGGAACGTCTCCCCTGGGCTTTCACCCCTAAATAGAAAGAGGTGTCTTATTAAGGTGACAGTGATAGGACAACCTCCTGTTACGCCAATTTACCATCCACTTGCCTTTCCATTTTGGACAAGTACAAATTGTGCAATAACAGGAATAATTCCAAGACCATGGAAACAAGGTCGGGACTTTAGGAATAAGACACATTGCAGCAATGAAATATAGTATTCCTCCAATCCCTTCATTCATATATTGCTGATTTATTTAACCATGTGGTATGTTCAGGTTTCCCTCACTCTTGGACAAGACATATCATTCACCCAATTCACAAATCGGGAGTAGTACCAATCCGAACAACTATTGGACTTTCATGGTGGGACATCCGACATTCATTCTCCAAACTTTATGCCAAAGTTTTACATCAGTGGCTTTCTAATGATTTGGAGAGTCGTCATCACAGAGCTAGAGGATAGGCCAATTTCCGCACGGATTACCAGACAATCGATCACATCTTTACACTTCGAGCCATTATTGAGGAAGCCCGTCATTGCTCTTCGAAAGTCTACTATTGTTTTGTAGATTTCTGGAAATCTTTTGACACAGTGTCGTGGGAGGCTTTCTTCCAGAGACTTCACAACATCAACATATCTGAGACCCTCCCAACAACCTTCATGGGATCGTATGAGTCAGTTTTGGGACGCCTCTGGATGGTTCACGACCTTTCCGACTTCATTCAGAGTACCATTGGGCTAAAGCACGGATGCCCCCTCCTGCCGACTCTTTTCGAGATCTATATTGATGAGCTAGAGTCTTTCCTCTAAGACCATATCCAAAAAGGAGATGGTTGTCTTCTTCATTAGGTGTTGAGCTCCCTACTCCTTTTCGCTGACGATTTTCTCTTGTTGGCCTCTAATCATGAGGGCCTATAGAGGCAGATTGATGCCCTATCCAATTTTTGTGACCTCTGACAATTGATGGTCAACCTAGATAAAACCAAGGTCATAATCTTCAATGCAGCAAAGCGCCTTCTTGCAGACTTACATTGCTACTTCCAGGGGGCAAAGATTGAGATCAGCATGGCTTACACCTACCTAGGGGTCCAATTCATGGGGCCTCGTTTTGGTATGCAGCAAGCCCTCCAGCCTCAACTCAACAAAGGGTATGAGTCCCTAGCACTCATCAAGAGACAATGCTTCCAAGGTCAGTTTCAGGACATCTCGTCCAAACTCTACCTCATGGAGGCGATTATCAAATCCACAGTACTCTAGCTCGGAGATCTGGGGACCGAGTTTGATACAGACAGATTGGGCTTGGTTGGAGAGAGTTCAGACCTTGCTTCTCATACGCATCATCAGATGCAAACGTACAGTTGCACAGTCCATTATTCAGGCAAAGTTCGGTGTCCAACCATTTCACCTCGAGGTTATCTTTCGCTTGGTTTCTTTCTTTCATAGAGTCAGATCGTTTAGGGACTCTGCTACCAGGAGAGAGCAGTACCCCTATCTTGCACTTTTCTCCTCAAAGGCCCTCACCTCGTATCGATCTAAAGGTCGTGCACAAAGTTGGTTTTCAGAGGCATTCCAACTTCTCCAGTCGCTGACCATCTCTCCAGAGCACCTTCCCCCCTCCAGGTACTCCTTAGATGCGTCGAACCATCACTTGTCGCCTAGACAGGTAGTAAATTAGGACATCAGAGATACAATATATAGATTATATATTCAGGTCACCTAGACCTCACCCCCAACAAGCCTGGGTTCGAAGATGTCTTTTTACTTAGAGCACGTTTTTGAGTTGCGGGATGGTATCATTGTCCACCCCCCATACACATACAAACATTGGATGTATTCACTCAGGATCCCTATAGGAAAACTCCAGGTCAGTTCTCATCAACTCCGAGTGGAAACTGATCACCATATCCCACATTCTGATAGGGTCTGCCAGATGTGCCACCTATAGGAACCAGAGACAAAGATGCACCTTATTTTTCGATGCCCCGCATACTATGAGATCAGAGGACGTTACTACTACCTCTACAAGGACTCAAGGGGATCCCTCCCTACTTTCTTCCAATATCAAGATTAGTGATGCCTAGCACTTTTCATCAAGGACATTTTCAGTCACAGATCCCAACTTTTACACAACACCCCCAACCTCTGCAAATGTAACTCTCCTAGCATCCAAGGCTGAAGAAAAGTAAGCCCCAATATAACATTATCCAGGAGTTCAAAGAAGAACTAATCCGTAGAATGTCTTACTGACTCAAAGAAGGGCCCTGCTGTTGTTTGGAAGAGGAGACTTGTCTATTGGAAGGATGACCCCTCTCCTGAGATCTGAACCAACAAATGCAAATGGGTCTCACTAAAGGGGTGGGAGGGAGGGTAGGAGTGCCCCTAGGGTCTCCCAAATCTAGAGCCTACTAGAATGGTATTGTTGTCTACATGGGCATCAGTTCCCCTGTCCACTAGGAGCACCACAAAGAAGGATGTGATCGTTCAAGTAATGTCTACCCAAGGGGGGGATGCCCGAGTGTGGAAGATCGAAGAGCCAATGCCTCCCTCGTGAATAAAGTTAAGCAACCTTGATCCATGTATCAAAAGAAGACGTGAGAGAGTTCTGGGATTCTCTGAAGAGGCAATAGAAACATTCTCATATCTCATAATAGGTAGGGCACCAAAAAATAAAGTGCTCCTCCATCTCAGTCTCCTACATATGACAAAGCTAGCAAATCCTATCCTCCCATGGGATCTGATCCTCAACCCCTATCTATGCCCAATGGGATCATGAGCATGTGCATCTAATGTCATAAGTGTGTACAGGGCCCAAACAATGAACTTCTCTCTCAGCTTTAGGAAGTGCTCTACGTAGAAGGCCATCTTGGGCCTCAACCCCCTTGGTGGGTCCAGCCAAGAGACATGGATATATTGTCTATGTATGTCACCTCTGATAATAACACTCATCTCCTTATTTGGAAAGAGATGTCCAAGAGCACCCAAAGAATACCTCAACAAAGGGAGCTAGTCTATTGAGATGCCAATAGACCTAAGAAGATTCAAGACCTCTAAAAACCAACAACCATGAGCTTGTCATGTAGCTATGTTCGAGGCCAAGGCCTCTAAGGGGTAGTAAGCAAGGTAAGGGGCAATAGTTCCTATCGACAGTCGAGTCAGCAAAACACTGGACATGATGCAAAAACAAGACCAATCTAAAAATAGTCTCGAGCCGAGAAGGATGGGCCACAAACTCTGCATATACAATGCCATGGGGTACAGTCCTCTTGCTCCTAATGAAACGGAAAATCATGAGTCTATACAATCTATGTCTTGGCTCGATCCAACTCAAGCAGACTATGCCCCCAAACCATAAATAATTGTGGGTCAAATGATAGTCCATGAGATCCATCTTAGATGATATGTCCTAAAAGTGGTTCTAGAAACATTGTCATTCAATGAGAGAAAAGGACCCTAACCCCTTATTAAATATTATCTCTGCAAACCCTCCAGGTAGAGGCCAAGACAACCACATCGTCTACAAAAAGGAGGATGGAGATTAGGACCTAATGAAGAATACAGCGATCTCCAGGCTAAACATGCTCCTATAAGAAAGACTCCAACTCATCAATGTAGATCCCAAACAGGGTTGGGGAGAGGGGGCACCTCTACTTCACCCCAATGGTGCTCTAAATGAAATCAAACAGCCCATGAGCTAAGCTAAGATAGCCAAGAATGGACCCCTTCCTCTAAATGACCAATAAGGGGAACCCTTGGCCTTCATTAAGGGAACGTCATCTATAAGATCCAACCTAGAGGCACATCAATGGTCGTGATAAGGGTCTTTGATATGCTAATGTCTCAAAGTCATTAAAAAGGGCCTCCCTCTGGACTATGTCAAAATCTTTCTAAAAGTCTGCAAAGCAACATTAGACTTTTGAAAGGGATGCCTCACCTCCTCAATAATGGCTCTAAGAATGAGAATATGGTCCACAATCTGATGCCCAAGATGGAAACCAGCTTGCCCTCTGGCCCTCAAGTGATGTCTCTAAAGCTCCTCTGATAGCTGCAAATGAAGGGTAGTAGCATAGAGCTTGGAGAATGTGTGCCCCACCATGATCATCCTATAATTGTTCATATAAGTCCTAGACCTTGAATTGTGTATCTAGTGAATGGTGTGGTGGGACCAAGCCTGTGGAAAGCCCAAGCAATGTATTAATCAGAAGAAAAACAATGTTTAAAGAATTTTGCCTGGAATCCCTCTTTGTCTGCTACTCTACTAATGTTCAACTCCACACAGCCTATAGGATATCAATATAAAAGAACAAAAAGCACAATGAGGGAAGGGAGGAAACAATAACCTAAGGCTGCCCAAGGAAATCATAAAGTGGGGTCATATGGGTGAAAAGAGAGTGGGGGTCGAGGTCGATAAGGAGGCATGAGTGGTGAGGAAAGATAATGCACCAAAAAATTGTGGGGGAGAGACAAAGGGCCTTGCATAATTCCTGTCTCCTTTGAACAATAAAGAGATGTTTCTTGCGGCGAATGAGGGAGTGATGGGATCTCCATAAGTGGGGGTAAGAGGCGAGATCATGCAGGAGGGTGTGGAAAAGTTGCCTATGGTAGATTTTGCACTCCTCGTCATACCAACAACTCATAGGACAAGATTTAGAGTTGAGGCACGAGGATGGAAACATGGTAACATGGGGGTAGGAACTAAGGGCCACGTCCCAGATGGCTAAAGAAAGTCTATCATATTTGGAAGAGGTTGACTCTAGAGACGTAAAATGGGATAGGGAAGGGAGAAGGTAACAGAGGTGAGAAAAGTAGGCATCCAGATCCCCATCATCGACGAGATAGTGGTTTAGGGGGGGCACAAGGGAGACGAGATAGGAGGAGTTGGCACAGATATAGAAGGAAAGGAGAGCATGGTTTGTTAAAGGGATCGAGGTAATCAAGAATTGGCAAATAAAAGGGATCAGGTCATGGTTGGCTAGGATGTAGTCAACAACACTAGCACCCCCACTATGAGGAATAAGAGTAAAATTCATAGAGGTTGGGAAACAAGGTAGGCCATTCAAGATCAACAGCTCATGGAACTCACCAACGTGCAAAGGGTGTATGTCGTATGCTAAAAGACATCCTAAGCCTTCATCTGATATTCTACGAAGAACTACTAAGGCTACGTCCATCTCCTAAAGACAGAGGACATCCTTTGCTTTGTCATTGAATAAAATCTATCAATCTTTGGTACGTGCATAAAAATCCCCTAAGAGGATGACATCCCCTACAATCGAGTAGTGAATAATGTAATCGTAGAAGTCCAGATAAGGGTCCCTATATCCTTGGTACGTGCATTAAAATCCTTCGAGAGGATCACAGCCCCTACAATCGATTATTGAATAATGTGATCATATAAGTCCAGATAAGGGTCCCTGTCTGGAAAAGAGGTTCCTTCAAGTTAGGCACCAGCATTCAACTCCGCTTACACACCATCATAGATGGCATCAAGGGCATCATCGATGCCATATGGACTATGGAAAATCCCAATCAAACAGATCTAAGGATAGTCCAACAAACATTGCAGCAAGCTTGGAAGCCACGAGAATGAAAGAAACTAGATGATGTTATTTTTTACTAATTCATTGGCTCTAATGCTTCATTTAATAATATTAAAAACCATTTGTAAGAGATGTTAAAGAAGGCTGTACCATGTATCATCCTCCTAGCTATGAAACCCTTAGAACCACAAGAGTTGAGAGAAGAAAACTGAAAGAAGTCAAATAGCCATTTAGGGAAAATGCCAATATCACCTTGCCCGGCCCCTCAAGCTTCATAAAGGAATCCCTACTGATCATTGATCAACCTTCAAGTATGCCCTGCAAAAGACTTCAAATCTGCAAAATATACTCGCTGAAATCTCAAAAATTATCCAGATTTCTGTGATTGCACTTGAGAACAGCAAGTAAACTTCAGATCCACGTGTTATATATCAAATCAGCATTTACCTATTATAAATCTGCTATCATCTACTACAGATCTGCAACAAAAAGTTGCAGATTTACAACTAAAATACTCAAAATCTGCGAAACAAAAGGTTTTTTTTCTGAATTCTTTGGACACGTGCCTTAAGTCCTATGGCTGTGGAAAGAAAGAAATAAAAGAGAAAGTTGATTGGGCAAGCAATATACTCAAGGCCAATCAATTCATAACACTATCAAACCACTTACAAAATTCAGTACTAAAACAAGGTCTAGTACATCAGATAAAACTACAAGTCCTAAGGAGAAGTAAAGTCATTGCTTGAGACCACTCTACCACACAAATCAAGGATAGATACAATCACGTGGCTAACAATAGGAGGCACAAACACCAAGTGTCCAGTGAACTCTACAATCTGACTTGAGAGGGAGTAGAATGTGGAATACTGAAGTGCAAGTGCAAGAAGCGGGAGGCCTCAAAAATAACTAATCCCCCTATCTCTCTGAAATTTCCTTCTCTTGTAGATGAGAGAGGAACCATCCAAAAACTTATCCAAGAATATCTCAAGACCCA
>ML850499.1:0-13388 GCA_009831015.1 Picea engelmannii
GAAAATAATCCGGATTAGTAAGATTGGTATCTTAATTATGATGAGCTTCTTTAAGCAATGTAACCACCCCTTCCCATGATAACCTACCATTACATTGTATATTACATTGATCTATCCATAAATTCATCCAACAAATATTGTTTATGAGGAATAAATGTAGTGCATCCCACTCTCGACCAACTGTATGAAAAAAGAATAAAAATTACTAACAATAATAAAGATTAATAATGAATGGAAGAATAAAAGTTAAATAAGTACAATATAGATAAAAAATAATAATGAAAAGTATTATATTAGATATCAGCTACCATCTAATAATTACCTTTCTCTTTCCTCATTCTACCTTTCCTGACCAATACCTCCCCTTCAAATTTGTTGATGGCCTTGATATCCCAAATGTGAGGCACCTTCATTCATGCTGCTAATTTAGGAAGATACTGACTAATATACACCAAGGATTTATATACCATCTATCCCTCCACCATAGAACCTTTAGGACATTCTCTTTATCTAGCTAAAGCATTCAATGACTTCAAGTGCCTCTCCACAATCCGCATTGACCTTGTGTGTGCAGGTCCACACATTTCAATCTCCTCAACTTGGTGTATGAGGTAGTTTCCTTGAGCATTGAAAAATGTTGGACGTAGATACTTCTTCATTTCACACATTAGCCGAGGAATTTCTCTCCTACAATATTTATATCTTCTTTATGGATTTCTTTAGATGACAACCACCTACACATGATTATACAATAAAATCATAGGTCTCAACAACAAGGTACATACAATAATTCAAGTAAAAAATTACATGATGACAAGTTCTACAACAAACATTTTTCTTATCTCATGTATTTTCCAAGATCATACATAACTTGTTTTACATTGTTTTGAAAGATATCAGGGAGAGATAGAGGTAGAACAAACTGTAATTACAAAAAATGAATCATTATTTTTTTGAAAAGAAAACAAAATTAAAATACTAAAAAGAAGTATTACCAAAATATAAATCTACCAAAATAATTACCTTAATGAAGGTATGTCAGTCATGAGTTTTTACCCCACCAAAGTCGCCTTTCTTAGTTAAGATATTCTTTATGTTTGAAGAAAATCTCGTGGGAAATTTCATTTTCCAAATCACCTCTTTTACAACATTTCTTTCTTGCTCTATAAATAACCATGGAAGACGATTTCAGTCTCTGACATTTCTATTTGAATCAATCAAATCGTGCATTGCATGATTAGCTTCCTCAATGTCACTACAAATTTTGACAATTTTTTCTTTGTCATTCCTTCCATATAAAGTCATCCACAACGTTTCAGTTATATTCTTCCTGATATGCATTGTATCAATCAAATGAGTTATTTGTAGGTGTTCATAGTAGGGCATCCTACTGAATTGTATGGGATATTTTTCATTCCTTGTGGAAGCTTCCCATAAATGCCTTGATGGCCTTTATGAGCCATAAATGAAATAGACCTGATCTCACAAAATGGATTGACACCATCAATTGTCGATGAAATCCTAACATTAAGAGGTTCTTCTTTAAAAATTGACCATATTTTTTTGATGTCCCTAAATGTAGAAGCATCTACATGAATTTGAAGAACACCATCTTCACTTATGTGCCATGCATGGTAATCCATAAATTGTGCTATGCTTTCACACCTAAACAGACACTACAAACGTGGAATTATCCAAATATGATGAAGAACCTTGTGAGGCATCTTTTTTGTTACTTGATCGGTTCAATATCTATTGATTTGACATTGCAGGCATTTATTTTCCGATGCATATTGTCCATAATATATAATATGATCATTAGTATATGCATCAATAGCATGATACTACATTCCAATATCTTTCATAATGGCAGATAACTCTTGGTATGTGCGAGGTAAATTATTTGACGGTGGTAAGAAAATTTCACCTAACAATCTATAGCATAAAAAATAACTCGTTAATGTAAATAATAGTAATCATAAATATCACATCCTTAATATATTACACATTAATTGACACTAAAAAAAGAGAAAAGGAATTTTGAACTTTACGTATATGTTACAAAATATATTGTTATGTACCTTAAGATCTGTGTGAGACAAGTGTTTGACAAACCATTCAATACCTTCAAGTTCACCAACAACATTGTAGTTGAGAGAAATTGTTTTCTTGAGCCTTCGTAAAGAGGTTGTTGTTCCTTTTCAAGTAAAGGTATACCAAGAATATCATCAAAGTTGTCATCCTCATCGATAGGAGCAAAGATGTCCTGGATTAATCTATTTATCCCATCTTCTCGATCAATGGTATTATTGGTGTCATCTTCTAATTCCATATAATTAACTTGATCATGACGATATTCAATATCCATACGACCATATTCCTTAACCTGTACAATAATATTTCTACTACTACTAGGCACTGCATATTTCTCCGGCGACAGACACCCGGGAGGATTTTTCTTTATAATTACAAACATTAATCAATGAAATTAATGTATATAACAAATATTAAAATGGAATTTTTTTTATAAATACAGTCAATACAAAGAGTACAATATATAATAATATTGAATAACTTACCATGGGATGATATGAGAACCCCCCTTCAACGTGCCCATATCTCCAACAATGTTTCTTAACTTTGTTAATTACAAGTCTTCTTTTGTTAAATCCCCTTCATTTATTGCAAGGGCATTCAAATTTTGCATTACCCTTTGCCTCCAATGTTTCCTTTAACCTAGAAATCTTCTTTTCATTTTCTTCATGATGCGTAGTGTTGTTAATATTATTTGACGCCATTGGGATTTCCTATTACAACAAAAACCACTAAAGATGCAATATAAGTACAATATACAAATATTTTCTTACAGTACAAATGTCATCGAATATTGACCCCATTTGTACAACTAGAGTTAATTAAGCCATTGTCATCATTGATTTACTAAATGATTATAAGAGTACTAGTCAATGATTACTCAAGAGATCAAAATTAACCATATAAATATATACATTTTAACCACATAAGCTTCAAAGCTTCACTATAATAAAGTAACAAAATCATTAAACAATTATAAAAGAAAACTAGGCCAATATAAGTAATTGAGTAGACATGTTCATACCTATTTCCTAGAGAAATTAAACTTTTGTCCCCACAAAAAATAGGGCCTTAAATTTGGGTTATGTCATGAGTATTTAAAACGAGACAAAGAGATATTAAAGATTTCTAATTTAACCTTCTGAGTACGTCCAAAATCCAATCTATATAAATAAAGAATTTGATGTGAAACAAGGTGCATGCCATAGAAAAGAGACTATTACATGCGTTGAATAATGACCAGACAATCAAGATTTTATATATGTCACACCTACAACAAAATTGTCGAAATATCTAACTTTCGTTTCACTTTTGACGATACTTGACCATGTCAAAGATGACTAAGTCAATTATGTTAAGAACTTTCAAACGGCTATTTGGTTTTTTAAAGACCCACAAACACAGTCGGTATATTGACGCAAGGTCAAACTTCCAATGATCATTGACCTTGTCAAACCTAACTAACTGAAAGTGCAACGTTGTCGATATATCGATGAATGTTTTCATTTTAGTCGATATATGGACCAACGTTTACATTTGTGTCGACATAGAGATGACAATTTAAATTATCGTCTATAGATCGATGAAATATCAAACTAGCGTCATTATATCGACGACCATACCTTGGTGACAAGGACTCCAAATTTTATTGAAACATGGGCTCCCTAACGTCGCAATAGCCCCATACGATGATTTGCATTGAAAATATGAAAAATGTCGAGGAGCACCAAAAAATTATTGAAATTGTAGTAATTTGCAACAATACGATTAATTTAACTTGTGTCATCGTAATATTTTGTCGAATTTTGACCCCATATGTACTAGTGGCCAAATTTATTAATGAATATTGAATACTTAGTGGACCTTATTCCACAAGGATGACCCTTTACATCAATTAACCACACACCAACTAAGTAGTGGGCCTTATTCAAAGAGGATGGCCTTCATACATTAATTAAATAACCCATAATTACCCATAACTAGGGAGGTTAGGATAGGACCCCAACATGCCCTCCCCCTTCAAAATAAGTGTTCTCCTCAAGGTTGGATATCATGTGGAAGTTGCTACAAAATCACTACAAGTTCGCAGGTGCAATCTTCAAGCTATGTATCCTTCCATTTTAATACTTCCTATGGATTCTTCCTTTTGGCCAATACTACCTCAAGATATAACAAATGGAACCCTCCTCATTATGTTCAAGTAGGATGGTCTGAATGTAACAATATGGCTTGACCACTTTCTAAAAATAGGACACATGAAATACTAAGTCGATCTTGGAGTGGGTTAGTGGATCTAATACATAGGCAACTTGTACAATTCACTTTAGGATTTGATAGGGGCCATAGAACTTGGGTGCTAGTTTATGGTGCCTCTTTTCCTTGAGAGATGTCTACTTATAGGGATGGAGATGAAGAAACCCCTGATCCCAATATTTAAAGTGGCACTCTCAGTGATGATGTTTTTCCTATTGCTTCATTCTATTTTGATCAAAGACCAAAGTGTCCTTAACTATATAGAGATTGTTAGTTCTTGTAGTAAGAATGAAATCCACTTCCTTAACCTTGGATGGTATTGGTAAGTATCGGGCCATAAATGGGGAGTTGTGTCCATAGACAACCTCATAGTGTGACATTTTGGTAGCATCAATGATAGGTGGTATTATGTCACCATTCTACAATGGGTATCCATTAAACCCACTAGCTCTATTAGTTAGATGAAAAAAATATCAAATACATTTCTAGGCACTTATTGACCACCTCTATCTGGCCATCTATTTTGGGCATAATAAGTTGTGCTCACTTTCAATTGGGTGCCCTATAATTTAAACAAACAATGCAAATTTTTTTTTATGAAAGTAGGATCATGAGCTATCACAATTGAATTAGGCATGTCGTGTAGTTGAAAAATATGATCTATGAAGTCTTGTATAATATTGGACGACTTAAACATGTGTTTTAGGGCATAAAAGGGGGCATATTTTGAAAGGAGGTCAACAACCACCATGATGGCATATTTGTTTCTATAATTAGGTAGTCCAATGGTAAAATATATGGAAATGTTAACCCAAATTATTGTGTGGATTGATAGACATTATAGTGCCCCAAGTGGGTTCACTATTTCATCTTTATTCCTTTGATATGTGTGGCATTCAACCACAATGGTACAAATGGAGTTCTTCATGCTATCCTAAAAGAATAAATGCTTAACCCATTCATATGTTTTATGAAAGGTAACGTGGCTCAGTGTGGGAGAAGAATGCAATTCCTCTAACACCAATGATCTTAAAGTATAATTATATACCAAAATGATATGCCCTTTATACTGTAATGTGTCATCATGCCAAGTGCAACCAATTCGGTGGGTTGGATTTCTTGTAGTTATTGGAGAAATAGTTGCATGATATTAGCATTAAGTAATCATTTTTAGAGTACCTATGCTATCCAATATGGCACTAATAAGGATGGAGAAAATAGGGACATGTGTCCTACCCTTACTTCCAAGACAATGAATTAATTACTAATCTCCCTTTTCACTTCTTGTAGATGATCTCATAATCATAGCCTAATGTATTAGTGACCCACTTTTGTTTCTCCGGTGGAGTTAAATGTTGTTTCAAAAAGTTCTTCAAATTAATATGGTATATATTTGTAACACACCAGTTTTAATCCCCACAAATTCTAATGCAATTGTATAAATGTGAATTAGGTTGGTGAGCTTATATGATTGGGACAAACAACCCATATTGATTAATATGGTCAGGGGCCAAATTGTATATTATGAACATTTAAATGATTAATAAAAGTAGTAATCACTCGTTGTGATATGAGAGGGATGAAAAACGATGGGGGGGATATGATTCCACAAGAGAGAGGGGTCCAAGGAGGGTTTTATTAATGGGTATTAATCCGACCCACATTACTGAATTATTATCGTTGTGTAAACCTTTTATTTTGTTGTTGATTGTTTCTAAAGCCAATTATTAAACTCCTGTAAGAGGTGGGTGTGAGGAGTCACATCCCATAGTTATTGGAGAGCATGGGTTAAAGTAAAATCATCTTTTGGAAGAGTGGGAGTCAAGCAAGCAAGGGGGAAGAAGGGAATTTTGTATGGAGAATAGAGACAGTCTTACATGTAAGCTTTTGGACAACAAAAGAGGAATTGAGGTGTTGAAAAGAGTGTTGAAATATTGTAACTTCGAAGAATATTATAATTATATTTGAGGCATTATCTTATAGATCAAATCCCCTTTTGTGGATTGATCATGTCGGGTCTTGTATAAGACCAAATCCTCTTTTGTGGATTGGTCATACCATATTTATATGGTGGTATTTGTAAAGTCAACCCCTAGGGTTTATAAAGTGGTTCTAACCACTCTTGGAAGAAGTCGACCCTACTAAGTGAAGAGACATAACCCTAACACCTCCTCACTAGTATTTATAAGTGAGGATGGCACCTCATTTACTCACTCACACACACACACACACACACACACTTCTAGTGTGCATGTTTTGAAGGAAGCTGCAGTTGCAAGAAGAAGGAGAAGAGAGGCACATGCTCAGTCCTAGATTATTCTTGGTGGTTTGGTCTTAGTCTTGGCATTGTATTGGAAATATATCATTGAGGAAGTTTTTGTTGGGTTTTCTCCCCCATGAGGGTTTCCCAGGATAAAATGTTGTGTACCTTGTGATTGTGTTTCTTCCAGTGATCCTCTTTATGTTGTTGTTTTGGAAATGCATTGAATGCTCTAGTAAATTGAAAATAACCTAATAACAATAATAAAATTTAACATGGTTTCAGAGCTTGACTGAATAGAGCACCTTTCACTAGTTATCTAAAAACGTCATTGTTGTCGTACAAGGAAATTAGGGATTTTTAATGAAGAGGAATTTCTGACTAAAAATGATCTAGGAAAGTGTTCCCTACCCTAGCACATATTTTGGTAGCTTGAGCACACCTTTTCAATGGCCATAATATTTGGAAATTCAAACCCTAGTTTTGATCGGTTACCAAAAAACCAGGAAACTAGAAACAGTACAAGAAGTACCAGTCCATATTTGCACAGGTCAAGTTTCAAGGGGTAAAAGTTGGAACTTTTGGAAACAGTCAACTCCAGCCAACTCGTCTCAATCCAAAGCATATCCTGGTAAGTTCATATTCATTTTCTAAGCACTTTCATTTTCTGATCATTTTCCTATCTCCGGGTCAAGATGTCTACAAGCACCAAGCTTGTTGACAAGTTAGAAGGTATGGAAAATTTCCGTGCCTGGAAATACAAAATTGGACTCATTCTTGAAGAGGATGACCTTGCACTATTCATAAAATAAAATGTAACAGAACCCGAAGAAGATGCAGCCAAAGAGAAGTACAAGAAGGATATGATTAGGGCCAAAAGGGTAATTGCAAATTCCATTAAAGATCACTTGATCCCTCAAGTGTCTTCTAAGAATAATCCAAAAGAGATGTTTGATGCCCTAACTATAATGTATGAAGGAAAGAACATCAACCGGAAGATAAACTTGAGAACCCAACTCAAGAATACAAATATGCAGAAAGGAGAAACAATTCAAGACTATTTATCTAGGGTTACTCACTTCAAAGAAAAGTTAGAATCAATTGGAGACAACTTGGATGAACATGAACTCATCATGACAACTCTTAATGGTCTCACAAGAGCTTGGGATGCCTTCATTCAAACCATCTATGCAAGAAAAAAGAAACTCCAATTTGACAATCTATGGGAAGAATGTGTTCAAGAAGAAGCAAGAGTAGCCAACCAAGAAGCCGTACTATTAAGGGATGAAGATCAATCCCTAGTTGTTGATGCTAAAGGAGGAAAGAAAAGGTCTCATTTCCAAAAGGAGACCCACCATCACAAAGAATATCATGCCCCAAAGCGATTCACCCACTTCCATAAAGAATCTCACCCTCCAAGGAGATTCCAGAAATATCATAAGGGTCAAAGAAAAGAAAAACATTTCTCCTCTTATTAATGTTATCATTGTGATAAAATGGGAAATATTGCTAAGAATTGTCCTACAAGAAGGGAAGAATACAAGAAGATAAATAACAAAAGACATCATGCCCATGTAATTGAATATGTTGAGCCACCCAAGAAGGTGACTAAAGAAGAAATTGAAGATTATGTTTTGTTTTCCACCCTCTCAGGATCTGTGACACCTGGAGAGGATACTTGGCTCATAGATAGTGGTGCCTCTAAGCACATGACATGACAGAAAGACATTCTCTCTAGCCTTACAGAAAAGGACTTTCCCTGGAAAGTTTTACTTAAAAATTATTATCAGTACCCTATCAAAGGAAAGGGAGAATCCACCTACAAATTGGATTCAGGGACTCCGATGAGAATGAAGGATGTACTTTATGTACCAGGTTTGACAAAGAACTTACTTTATATCTCAGCTCTAGATAAGAAAGGTTTCAGGGTTGCATTCATAGATGGTGAAGTTATTATGTGGCCTAAAGGAAAAACCATAGAAGATGCAGTTGTTATTGGAACATAAGAAGGTGGTTTGTACAAGTTAAAAGGTCACTCAGATACAACCTTGACTCACTCCACTGAGAGTCCTTGTGAAATTTGGCATAGAAGACTATCTCACATCAACTACAAATCCTTACCGTATGTAAGCAAGGTAGTTATAGGTTTACCATAATTTAAGGTTGATCATGAAGGTGTATGCAAGAGATGTGCACAAGGAAAGAACATAAAGAATCCTTTCCCAAAGAGAGAGAGAGTAAAGCAAAAGGAATATTGGAGCTCATCCACTCAGATGTATGCGGTCCAATGCCATCAACCTCTCTAAGCGGGTATGTATAATATGTATCATTTATTGATTATTACTCTCGTAAAAATTGGGTTTATTTCTTGAAATCAAAAGATGAAGTACTCAGAAAGTTCAAGGAATTCAAAGCCTTGGTAGAAAACCTCTCCAAAAGGAAAATAAATATACTCAGGTTAGACAATGGAGGAGAGTATACTTCAAATGAATTTGGAAGATTTTATAGAGATGTTGAGATTAAGAGGGAGCTCACCACTCCCTATAATCCTCAACAAAATGGTGTAGCACAAAGAAAGAATAGAACAATTATGGAAGCAATGAAGAATATGATTCACGATCAAGATCTTTCAATGCATTTATGGGTTGAAGCAGCAAGAACAACAGTTTATGTCCAAAACAGATTATCCCATAGTGCACTTGGATTCAAAACCCCTGAAGAAATGTTCATCGAAAAGAAGCCAGAAGTAAGCCATCTAAAAATATTTGGTTGTCCAGTGTTTGTACACATTTCAAAAGAAAGGAGAACTAAGTTTGATACTTCATGTAAGAAGAGAATATTTGTTGGATATTGTGAGGTCTCTAAGGCCTTCATAATTTACATACCATATTACCATCATATTGAGATCAACAGAGATGTAACCTTTGATGAAGATGCAACACTCAAAAGATCAAGTTAATGTTAGCTTGAAGAAGTATATGAAGAAGAAATTGTAGCTCCCAGAGTTGCAGAACCAGTGAAGGAAGTTACAGTTACCCCTGATGATGAGATTCTAGAAGATCGTCATATGATAGAATCTCAAGAACCTCCACGGATGATGATCTCTCACAAGAGAAAGCCATCTTGGGAAAGGGAACTTATTCAATATGCAAAGAAGTTTGGTGCCCCAGAAGGAACCATGAGACAAAGCAAGAAACCTAATCCATTCTCTAGTTATATGGCCTTGATGTGTGATCTCATAGAAAAGGAACCTACTTTCTTTGAAGAAGCCATTCAAAAGAAAGAATGGGTGGATTCCATGATAGAAGAATACCAGTTCATTATGAAGAATGACATATGGGAAGTAGGTCACAGACCAAAGAACAAAGATGTGGTATCTTCCAAGTGGATATGCAAGATAAAACATGCATCGGATAGAAGTATTGAAAAACATAAAGCAGGATTTTTAGCTCGTGGTTTTTCTCAAAAGGAAGGTATTGATTATGAAGAGACGTTTGCTCTTGTAGCTAGATACACTTCTATCAGAACCATCATAGCTCTTGCAACCAAAATGAAGTGGAAGTTACACCAGATGGATGTGAAAACCACCTTCTTAAATGGTATTATTAAAGAAGAAGTGTATATAGAACAACCACAAGGGTTTGAAGTTGAAGATAGAAAGACTCATATCTGTAGGTTGAAGAAAGCTCTGAACAGGTTGAAGCAAGCTCCTAGAGCTTGGTATGGAAAAATTGATAGTTTCCTGATGAGCTTGGGCTTTACCAAGAGTAAAGTTGATTCTAACCTTTACTTCAAGGTTATGAATGATGAGCCAATTATATTACCACTGTATGTGGATGACTTATTCTTAACAGGAGAAGAAAAACTCATCACATATTGTAAGAAGAAGCTTGTTGCATAGTTTGAGATGAAATACTTAGGCTTGATGCACTATTTCTTAGGTCTTGAAGTTTGGCAAAGCCCGGAGAAGATCTTCCTTAACTAAGGGAAGTATGCAGTTGAAATACTAAAGAGATTTGACATGTTGGAATGTAAATCCATGAACACACCCATGGAAACAAAGTTGAAGCTCCTGGTTGATACTTCGTCAGAATTGGTTGATGCTACTCTATATAGACACATTATCGGCTCATCGATGTATCTGATGAATACCAAGCCAGATATATGCTTTGCTATGAACACCTTGAGTCAGTATCTGGTAGAGCCCAGATGTGTTCACCTTGTAGCTGCAAAGCATGTGATGAGATACCTTAAGGGTACGTTAGATTATGGTCTATGTTATATTAGAGATCATGACTTCATACTATATGGTTATACTGATTCAAATTGGGTTGTAAGTGCTTCTGATAGAAAGAGTACTTCAAGATGTTGTTTCAGTTTGGGGTCAGCCATGACTTCATGGAAAAATAGGAAGCAATCCAGCATTGCGCACGACAGAAGCGGAATACATTGCAACATGTTCTACCAGTTGTGAATCCATATGGCTTTAGAAGTTGTTGATATGTCTATTCGATCTGGAAATGGAAGCCACCGTGATTCTATGTGATAACCATAGTTGCATAAAGATGACGGCGAACCTAGTGTTCCATGATAAGTTGAAGCACAGAGAGATCTGGTATCACTACATTCGTGATATGGTGCAGAGGGGAGTTGTAAAGCTCCAATATGTTGGCACATATGAGCAGGTTGCAAATGTGTTGACCAAGCCTCTGTCTCGTGTGAAGTTTGAGTACTTTAGAGACAAGCTTGGTGTTGTTCTAAAGGACCTCCCTCGAAAGGGGGAGTGATGCTAATGATACTATGGTCTCCTAACCAACAATAGGTATCTCCATTATGATTTTATATCCTAGGGTATTGATCATCCCTGGGCAGATACTGAAGGTCTGGTAAGGATAGTCTGTCAGAGTACATGTGCATGTAAATGCCAGTTGTGATCAATAGTGGCATCTCCATTAAGATTTTATATCCTAGGGAATATTTTGATTCCTGGCTAGATCCTGAAGGTCCAGTAAGGACGGTCTGTCAGAGTACCACATGTTAGCTTGTTAGGATTTTATATCCTAGGGAATATTATGATTCTTGGGTAGATCCCAAAGGTATGGTAAGGACAGTCTATTAGAGTACCACAAAAAATTTGTTGCACCTGCCTCATTCTGTTTCCATATGATGATGATGTTGTTTTCTCAGCCTTGTGATGATGAAGTTGTTGTTTCAGCCTTGTGTTGTTGATGATGTTGTTGTATCAACCTCATGTTGTTGATGATGGTGTACCAGCCTCGGGTTGGTGATATTGTTTCTTTAGTGTTATGCTAATTGATGTTGATGTTTCAGCTTCATGTAGATGATGATGATGATGCTACTCCAACTCCATGCTGTGAACAATGTTGATATTGATGATGAGAAAAACTTTTGATGATTTGTAGATATGCTAGTTAGTGTTCGAGATGTTGATGATGTTGTTTCCCTTTCTCTCTCTCCTAATGATGTTGTATTGGTTTATGTCAGTAGAATACGCTTCCCATTTAGGGGGAGTGTTTAAATATTGTAACTTCTAAGAATATTCTAATTATATTTGAGGTATTATCTTATAGATCAAATCCCATTTTGTGGATTGATCATGCTGGTTCTTGTATAAGATCAAATACCCTTTTATGGATTGGTCAAACCATATTTATATGGTGGTATTTGTAAATTTGTCCCCTGGGGTTTATAAAGTGGTTATAACCACTCTTGGAAGAAATCGGTCCTACTAAGTGAAGAGACATAACTCTAACACCTCCTCACTAGTATTTATAAGTGAGGATGGCGCCTCATTTACTCACACACACTTCTAGTGCACATCATTTGAAGGAAGTTGCAGTTGCAAGAAGAAGGAGAAGAGAGGTGCATGCTCAGTCCCAGATTATTATTGGTGGTTTGGTCTTAGTCTTGGCATTGTATTGGAAATCTATTATCAAGGAAGTTTTTGTTGGGCTTTCTCCCCCATGAGGGTTTCCCAGGATAAAATGTTATGTACCTTGGGATTGTGTTTCTTTCAGTGATCCTTTGTATGTTGTTGTTTTGGAAATGCATTGAATGCTCTAGTAAATTGAAAATAACCTAATAACAACATTAAATTTTAACAAAGAGAAAAAACCATGATATGCTTGAAGGAAACCATTGTTTGGTTGTGTGTTGTGCTGGAAATGAGGCCTGTGTGCCTGTAAAATAGGTTGTAAGCTTGTAGTGTGTTTCATGTTGAGGAAATGGCTCAAGATTCTGGTGAAGGCTATTCTGAGAACTCCTGAAATAGCTGAGAGTTCCTAAAGTCCCTGGCTAAGAGATTTAAGTCCAACCAAGTGCACTAGAAGCCTTGATAAATGAAAGGTACAACTTGAGGGACTATGAGCAGTGAAGGGGTTACATTCCTTGGGTTGTGGAGGTTGTGGGGAAGAGATATATGGTGGATTGGAATTGTTGTAGGAGTAGAACCCGGTTTTGGGGCTACTATGTGTGGAGAGTGGATAGCTAGAAGTCTAGATCTCCTTGTAGACTCATAGCCTCAACGCAGGGGTGTCTTGTTGTTGACATTTGGAACAACAAACCCTATGGATGGGAGTTTCATCCTTTATATGAGGCTAGTTGGATTATGTTTATAAATGTTAAGAACCAAACATCAATATATGATAGAAAAACCTCAGGAAAAGTACTCAACGCCTTGAAAAAGAGATAATTTCAGATAATAAGCCTCTTCAAGGGGGCAACCTCCTTTTACCCCACTTAAATGTTCAAGTCCAAGATG
>ML850499.1:19245-31888 GCA_009831015.1 Picea engelmannii
TTAATGGCCTAAAGCCAACATAAATAAAATAACATTACTAATCTAAATTACAACTAATGGCCTAAAGCTGACATAAATAAAATAACATTACTAATCTAATATGCCCCAATTAAGTGGTAATGAGCCAATATTAGGGCTTAACAATAAACATATAAGTTCTCTATTGTTTATTATGATTATTTTATTGTGTAAAGTTGATTATTGAATGTTGTATGTTTGTTGTGTGCATTCTAGGTGAATTAATGTTTTTATAAATGTTGTTAGATGCATAAGAAAATCAACATATGGTTTTGTTGCAATTTTTATGGGCATGCTGCCCTGGGTTTTCTGTTATATGCATGGGACATTTTTAACTTCATTTTAGCAGGCTAAGTCATTTTTCGAGTGACATGACTCAACATGGGTACTAGGTACATTACAATATTGATCTAAAAACAACAATTGGTTAGGTAAGGGTGCCACATATCAATTATTTGAAGGATGGCCATTATTTATTTTTCATATGAGACTTGCCTAATTTTTTATCACATAATTGTTGACTGGTGAATGCAAAGGAGTGCCCCTCTTGCATCAATGTTGCCCCAATACCTTTACTGGAGGCATCACATTCCTAGATGAAAGTATTACTAAAATCTATCACTGCTAAGATTATAGTAGTACACATAGCTTCCTTTAAGGATTGAAAGGCATGCTCCACTGCATCATTCCATAGAAAGACATTCTTTTTGGAAATCATGTTAATGGGGCTACAATTTCACCATAACCCTACACAAATTTCTTGTAGTAGCTAGTAAGGCCAAGTAAAACACACAAGCTTTTTAGTTTCTTTGGTCATGTCTAGTGTTTGATTGTCTCAATTTTCTTGGGGTCAACTCACACCCCTTCCCTACTTATAATGTGACCCAAATATTCCACTTTAGAAGTGCCAAAATAACATTGGAACATTTGATGAACAAGTGGTTGTCTCAAATTTATTGTAAGTCTTGATCAACATCTACCACATGTACCTCCCAAGTTTTGTTGTATATCAAACTATAATCAAAGAAGACAAGCATAAAGTTGTGTATAAAGGGCCAAAACAAAATTCACAAGGCTTTGAAAATGGAGGGGGTATTGTGAAGACCAAAAATTATCACTAGAAATTCATAGTGTCTTTCATGTGTGCAAATTGTAGTGTTAGGCATGTCTACTTCCTTTTGAATTTGGTGATAACTAATATGGAGATCAAATTTAATGAAGAATTGTGCACCATGAAGTTCATCCAAGAGGTCATCGGTGATTGGAATTGGAAATGTATATTTAATTGTTAACTTGTTAAGAACATGAAAGTTAGGACACATTCCAATTTCCTTCTTTCTTCAAATCTGTGACAATTAGGGATGAGTAAGGGCTAGTACCAAGACATATCACTCTAGCATCCAACAATTCCTAAATGATATTTTCAATTTTATTTATTTATTTATTTTTATTTATTTTTATGAAAAAGGATATCTACAAGGGTGCACATTGGGCAATGGATTTCTTGGAATCATTGGGATGCCATGTTCATGCTCACTGTGTGAGGGTGGTAGGTTGTGGGTTGTTTTAGAGACCTAGTAATATGTGTCTAAAAAAACTACAAATTAGGATGAACAGTATGTGGGGAATTATCCACAACTTGGATGGCATTGAGTTGTGCAATAATCCAAAGTGACCCTTCTTCATAATAATTTTCATACAATGAGAGCTATTGATTTCGAGGGAGATTACTTGAATAAATTTGAGAGTGTATTAATGTTCTTCCTTATTGAAGCCCATGCATACCTTTGGAAAATCAATGGTATCAGGTCCCAATGTTTGCAACCATTATGCTCCCAAAAATACATCACACCCTCCCATTTCTATGGAAAACATGTCATATTTTAGAAATAGTCACCCATTTGGAGTTTCACAATCTCACACTTACCATTGGATTTCGTAGTACCCACATTGGCTACCATGATTTGAAAATTGTGCACCACATGGACATCACAATGTGTTTCTTCTGCTACTCTCTGATATATGAAATTGTGGGTATTTTCATTTTCTATTAAGACAATCACATTTATATTCTTGATATATCCTACTAACTTCAAGTTTAGGGGAGATGTAATGCTAAACAAAGAATGAATTGAAATTGGGGTTCCTCACACAGAGGTTGTTGAGTGGGAACTTCATCAGGATGTGGTGTAATATCTATAGGTTTGATGCGGTGTAATATCTATAAGTTCTAGTTCAATAATGTTCTCATTGGAAATTGCCCTGAAATTGCTACATGGGGCTATATCAATGAAAAAATAAATTATATTCCTTGTACATTTATGCCCTCAAAAGAGATTTCATCGCACTTATATTAGAGAACCTTAAGTTGGTGTTTCATCATTTATATGGGAGTAAATTTGTGGACCTTAAGGGGTGAGGAAGGATGTGGAGGTGGCATAAAGGTATGATATGATCTTTGAACAAAATTGGGGTGTTTGGACTAGGATGATGCTACCACCTATGAGAGCTTGGTTAGCTGAGAGGCCTCCAACCAAGTAGTAGGATATTACATCTCAACTTGTGTTTTTATATCCTCTTGGAGACCATTAGTTAAATAAGCCTTGAAGAATGCACGAGTGAAACCTTTTGTTCTAATTGTCAATTGTTCTAAAGAAGTAATAAATTCTCCCACTATGCTAGTTTGGTGCAATTTAGTAAGCATTCACAAAAAAATAGTATTAGTGTTAAAGCGAGCATGGAGGGCCTTCACAAATTAGTTCCAAGAAATGTGTCCCCGATATCTTTCTTATGCCATTTCCACCACTACCAATGCTCCATGTGTAGATATATAACTCCCACTTAGAGTTTCAACTCTTCATCCTCAATACATAGAGAGAAAATAAATGGTGTATCTAACCGACCCATCTAGTTGGATTGGATCCATTGAACATATTTAGATCTACCTTATGCAATATATGCATCATATTGGATTGATGGTTGTGAAGGGTTATCCCTATGTGATGATCATGTCTTGATGATTATTCACCATTGGCCATTTTCCTTGGCCTATCATTCCAAGCATCCAATTGAGTGTGGGTGTGGGATTAGAATGTAGACATGTCAATTTGTATGTGCTCCATTGATGAAATGAGGAACTGTAGCTACTGGTTAATTGTAGCAACATGATCTTTTGGTTTGGTGTTATTGATATACGTGGCCATGTTTTTGGTGGTATTCATGAGACAAATGGAAGGGTTTTCGATGAGCTATGCTAACATAATCAACATTGTGCAAGGATATTTTGAGATAGGTCACCCACAATGGTTTGGGAAGCCTTGGGACTACTCCCAGACATTTTTTTACTAACAAAGGATTATTATACTGATGAAATTTTCAAATTCTAGATACTCCAAGTTTTATAGGAATTTCATTTCCTAGACTGTAGAGGTTTGGTAGGGTCCTAAGAGCAAAGGAATGTCAAGCACTCTATCTATCTAATATAACTTTGGGTTTACAACAATAGTACTTGTTCATTATTTCAAAGTGTTAACTAAGAAGAATCAAGTGTACCCTTATCCACAATACCCGATTCCTAGGTATGAGATAGTGATCTCCCCAATTGTTGTGATCAATGTACTATATTAACAATTGGTTGAAAGACTTTTGTAGGGATAATATGAGGTATGGTTTAGGGGATTCTGATATACTTGAGGGCATACAGAAGATCAAATTTGTTAACATATTCTATATAATACAATGCTAATCGATGTGTACCAACAAAGGTGTACAAGGGCATCCAACCAGGTGACCACACTCATATTCCCTGTGTGTATGATTCCTATTTGTAGTTTTACCCATTGAATGGGAGATCTTTGTGTTTATAGAGACCACAACACATCTATATCCTAAAAAAATGCTTTGAAATTTAGGTGTGTGTTAGCATAATAAATTGCTCTCATACTACTTGTAATGTACTCATATAGTAGAAACATAGAATTAAGAACAATACATGAAGAAATTAAATCTACACAAAGTAAGTGAAATATAAATAACTATTGAACTTCTAGAATAAGTAATCAAGTATTTATATTTCAAAAGGTGAGCATTGAGAGGGTAATCTCCAAATGACCAAAACTCCAATACAATGATATTTCTTGACAAAACATTACATGGCTTTCTACCTTTATAAATAGTTTCTCACTACCCAAACCCTAACATCTAGTGGCCATAATATTAATGACTAGGCCACATTTATTAAAGAGTACCAATTACTTATTGGGCATTGTTGCATAAGGACAACCCTTTACATTAATTAACCACATGTCGGCTACTTGGTGGGACTTATTCAAAGAGGATGGCCACTACACATTACTTAACTAACTTTTAAGTACACATAACTAGGGAGGCTATGTTAGGGCCCTATCATTTATCCATCACAACTAATTTTGGATGACTTTTTATACTATAATGGAGACCACAATGGAAGCCATGAAGCATATAATTCAAATACCATATAGAGTGGATAATCTAGTAACTATAATAGATAGCCAAAGAAACAAGAAAAAAAAAATATTTCAAAGCTTCTTTCATGTTTTGCTAGAGTCATTCCATCACTTGATCTTCATACCTCAAAGAACACATCAACATGGATTATTGATCATAAATTTGATAGATCACCATCTACTACATTATGATCATGATGATCTATTTACTACAAGAAATTTGTAGGGTGTCACTCAAGGATCATAATGATGTTTTAAGTAGTTGAAAATGATGGAAAGTGAGCCCAAAATGATGAAAAATTATATTAAAGGAAGGTCATTGCATTGAATGAATAATTACAAAGCATAGATCAAAACTGACTTAATTAAATTAACAATTGAAATTAGTTGGGGAAGTATTGGTAATTTTTGACAGTATCAAGAAATCAATGAGTGGAAATCATGGTGCCTTCTTTTACATGTATGAAATACACATAAAGATTGTGAGGTTGTTGATCAAATTAGACTTTATCCAAGAAGCTATGAGTGTGGCATATCTATTGAAACAAGAAATCAAATTTGATCTAATCAACAAAACAAAGAGAAGACAACTAGAGAAATATTGATCATTTCATACTTGATCAAAGTGACAATAAGCAAATTGTTTATTTGAACATGAAATTACGATCTCAAAAAGGTTGTATCTTAGGGGGTTTCCCTCTTTGAAAATTCCATGTACAATGTGCTTTCTAGGTCGTAATTAGCTATAGAGGCGCATTCATTTTCTTCTAATTTTTATATTCCAAATTTGAGATTAAATGCCGCAACCTTAAAAAATTAGAGGCAAATAATCTTGTAAATATACAATGGACTAGTATTATGTACCCTATATGTGTGATATCAATATGAGCTAGAGAAGTGACTCTTGAAAATCCCCTTGTAAACATATTTTTCTATGTTCTTCTATTTTTATATTATTTTTGTGCCCATGCTTCTCTAATTAATAGAGTTCATGTTTTATGTGTTTACTTGTCTTTGTCGGTTATAATGTGGCTATGTATGGAAATATATCCTCCTATCACTGGATTCTTTCATTTGGAATTTGACATGGCATTAGACATCCCTCATTTAATTGGATTCATAAAAAAACACTATGCCCCATATATGCTAACAAAAAATCCACATTGTATGCCCCTATATGCTAACAAAGATCCATTATCTCAATGGACAATAAATGGCATGTTGATTTAGCCATCCATTTCTTTTCATTATGTTTAGTATCATGAGCTTTATTGAACATCTAAAGTATATAAGCTTTAATATATATCTAGATATTAGTGATAAAGGATACCCCTTATAGTTGGAAAAGAACTAACTATGAATTGAGAGAGGTGAATGTTATGGTGACAATGGGCATTACCTCTAAAGTTNCTTTATTGAACATCTAAAGTATATAAGCTTTAATATATATCTAGATATTAGTGATAAAGGATACCCCTTATAGTTGGAAAAGAACTAACTATGAATTGAGAGAGGTGAATGTTATGGTGACAATGGGCATTACCTCTAAAGTTGCCTTGGGATTGCTCCAAGTGGTGTTAGGACTTGTCATTCTCAAATAGTAGGTTTGGGAGGCAATAAGATCAAAATGTGAAACTCAATGTTTTGGCTATTAACTTGAAAGAGGACTATTTTATCTCCCACACACTAATTTTTCATTTCAATAATCCCTAGCTAAATTTGACCAATATTCACTCTTAGTTCATAGGATCATGGAATTTTTTTATGCTCGGGGATGTTATTATCTATCCTTGTGCCAAAGGCTTCTTCATTGTTGATTTTATAAATGCTAATGATTGAGATAAGGTTTTGAAGAACAATGCATGGTTTTGGGAGAGCAGTAACTTGTTTATGCACTCTTGGCACTAATCCTTCAACCCCTAGATAAATGTTTTACTCACCCTCCCAATTTGGGTGATGATTCTAGACCTTCCTCTTCATTTTTGGAATCTAGATTCTCTCTAATTATTGATAGGGAGTGTTTGGGAAAATTCATTTGGCTCTCTTTGAATATTATTTTTAGTCACCCACAAAACAACAACTAGATTGGTGAAAGGAGGGTAGTATCATAGTCCCTATTGGGGTTTGATTCCTTAAATAAGTCACTGGTAATAACACACTCTTGGAAGGGGTCATTGATTAGTAGAATTTTCATGGTCATCAAGTCGAGCAGGGTGGTACATGCTCCAAGATGGAGTACATAGAAGTTTTAATCTCTTGAAAGGAAATTAATTCCCATACTTCATCATAGAAATATTTCTCAAGTTTTCAATCTTTTTTCATCCTAAAACCACTCAAACAAAGACTTTTTTTAAGGTGGTTTTGAGCTCCAATGTGTTAGAGAAAAATATTTTATATATGAAAAGTGTTAATTGGACCTACAAACTAGAATATAAATTAGCGACGTTTAAGTTCAAAGCTTTCTTTTAAACTTGCCATCTTACTATGGCTTGTTCAACATAGAAGGCTAAGGATGTTATCTCATAATTTTCATTCAAAATGTGAAAAAATAACTCATGAAATCACTTGGTAGATTAGAGCAAAGTAGAATCACGTCATCATTGAGCAAGAGGTCCTTGTGATAAATATTGAACAAGAGTTTGTGCACTAAGGACATTCAACATTAAGATAAGTTGTTGAGCTTAGTGGACTAAGGAAATTCAACATTATTAGAATAATCATATTAAAGCATAAAGATCCTTGTCTTCTATTTGGAAGCCCTTTGGAGGCATTGAGACTTGTTTCCTAATCCATTTAGGGTAGGTGGGGAAAGGGATTGGAGTAAAAAAATAGAAGGGAAAATAAGGCTCAAGGTTGAGAGGATTGTCTAGCCTATAATCTTTTTTTTAGAAAAGTTATAATCTTTACTTATTTATATTCTCAAATTAATTAAAAATATTTATAAGTTTTTTTTATAAATAAAAAGTAATATTCTCAAATTAATTAAAAATATTTATAATTTTTTTGATAAATAAGAAATAATTGGTTGAAATTTTTGTATCATATATATAGAATTTCACATCTTACTTTCAATAAAGTTGAATGATAAATATTTTGGGATGTGATTGTTGATTATGTTCAAATGAAATAGAGGACATGTTGTATGCCGAAGCATGGAAAAATATTTATATTTTTTTTGATAAATAAGAAGTAATTGGTTGAAATTTTTGTATCATATATATAATTTCACATCTTACTTTCAATAAAGTTGAATGATAAATATTTTGGGATGTGATAAATGAAATAGAGACATGTTGTATGCCGAAGCATGGAAAATGTATTGTATTAATATAATATCAAACAAAAATGTTTTAAATGATAAAAAAATATTAATATTGCTCCCTGAACACATATATTTTGAAAAAGCTTAGAAGTTTATCAAGCTCTAAAAAGTTAAGATTACACCATAGGCAATTAGTTGAAGTGTCTTTCCCTCCCTATTAAAGTGAATATTTATGCCGTGTCAATGTGGAGAATGTGGGATTAGAGTTGATAACTCTAAACACGTTAAGAAAACATTTGCACATACTTTCAAAAAAGAGTATTTAAGTGTTGGGGAGAGGATATATCAAGACACCTTCAAGTGTTACAAATTACACCATAATCAATTAGTTCAAATCTCATTTGTTTATAAACATTTATTGTTATGTTAATGTGGAATTGCAATTAAAATTTCAAAATAATTATATAAATATCCAAAATTATATTATTATCAAATTTATTTCTTATGTATTAAAATAATATTTATA
Source organism: Picea engelmannii (assembly GCA_009831015.1). NCBI lineage: Eukaryota > Viridiplantae > Streptophyta > Pinopsida > Pinales > Pinaceae > Picea > Picea engelmannii. The sequence continues at coordinate 27,536 of ML850499.1, forward strand.
TATTTTTTTATAAATAAAAAAAGTTTTATTTTCTCATAAAATAATTATGATTGTATATATCAAATCATGTTTGAGGGTCTCTCACTTATTTTTCTAAAAGAGTGGAAATCGAAATAGATGACACCCTTTTGTTTTCGTTGGCAAAAAAGAAAAAGCTCCCACTTGTTCCATCAAACATTTGGAAAACAGAATAGGTGGTAGAATAGTATTGAGATAGAGTTGTCTGAACATGCAACAAGAAGTTTGAATAGAACATGGCCAGAAAATCTGGACAGAGCACAAAACAAGAAATCTGAACAGGAATACAAAAATTCCATGTGTTTTTGCAAAGGAAGTGCAGAGAGCCTAAGAGGTTTAATCATTAAAAGGGCCATTAAAACCTGCTATATGGAGTGTCGTCGTGAGGATTAAAGACATAATATTTCGCACAGGTTGGGCAACATTGCTAGATTTGCGAGCTCGAGAGCGCATCAAACAGGATGTCAAGTCTGCTACTAAGAAGAGTGTGCCTATGGAGCTTCTCCAACATGTCCCTCCACATCTTGAAGATGAGCTCTAGATGTTCTGGCGCCAGGAAGCAAAGAGAGTGTGAATCTCGAGCCATGGTTGAGGTGGGTAGTGGAGGCTCAATCGAGCGGTCAACCAAAGGAATTTCTTCCTAGGTTATACAAGTAGCCCCCTCCATGGCACCTGTTGTAGCAGTAGTAGGGAGACTAGTGCTAGGTTGGTCTTGGCAGGCTGGGACTTGTAGAGGAGAGAATCTGGCGGCACCATAATTGGTTCTTCTGGAATTTCCTCCTCTACATAGGCCATTGGAGGCAAATTTAGCTCATTATTCCATTGAATCAGTGCGGTTGAAGAAGATTGGGCAAGCTTGCGGAGGTGCCTCTGCCTGGATGCATAGCTATACCAAGAAGGACCCCTCTTAGGCTTTCCATGCTCTCAAGGCATGGCGGTTAAGGAAAACCAGACTGAACTTAGCTGAAGAAAGCAGAGAGCTGGGAGAGTGAATGGAGCGAAGCACGAATGCGAAAACTGAGCCGAGTGGAATGAGCCATAACAAACCCAGAGGAAATGGAGGAGCGCCAGGGGAGCTGAGGTGACCTTGCATAGGCCTCCCATACCCATCATCGTCCATATGCCAAGACGCACTGAGAGCTCCATTAAACCTGCAGCCTGCACAGAAACACGTTGAATGTTGTCCTCCATCCAAGATTTGAAGGCGAGGGTGGCTGAAAGCCTCATAAATGGCTTAGGCTGCATGCTATCTATGTGGCACCCCATCTGAGAAATATTTATAACTTTTAAAGTGAATAACTTTATACAAATAAATAAAAAACATCTACACATATCCGAATTTTTGAAGTGTCCATCAAGTTTTGTCAATAAAAGAATTTTTAAAGTGTCCATCAAATTTTGTGAAAGAATTTTGATGTCTCCATCAAATTTTGTGTTTGTTTTGGAGAGGATGCATTCAAGATAATCATGTTTGTTTTAGAGGAGAGGATGCTTTCAAGATAATGCTTTATCTGGACAAAATGATACTTTATCTCAATGGGGTTAAGGAATACTCTATTGGATAAAACAGTAAAGTGATTTTCTCAATACACACTTTTTATGTGTAAAAGATATAATTAATTTTATATTATAAAAATTTTATGAATAAAAATTATAATTTTTATATTAAATAAATATTATATTAATGTAAAATTAGAATTATAACTTCATACAGAATATAAAAAAATATCAATATATTGGAAAAGTTGATTAAAAATATCATAAAAAAAATTGTGTTGATGTAAGAAGTTTTCTTTTTACACAACGCTACAAAATATAAAAATATATGGTAAAAAAATACAATTAATATTAATACATGAGTACACTTTTATATTTTAAAAAGACAATTAATTTTACATAGTTATATGGAGAAAGTTAATCAAATTACAACATGAATAATGATGTTTGATAATTGAAAATCAATTCCATATAGTTATATAAAGAAAGTTAATATTACAACATGAATAATAATATTTGATAATTAGTATTTATATTATTTAGTTTTATTTTTGATGATTTCTTTTAGAATTGGTTCATTTTAAAATTACATATATTTGTTGTTAAAATTATGATTGGGATGCTGGATTGATTCAAAATTTTAATTTTAATTTAGAATTATATTTTGTGGTATCACATATTTTTGTTATTTAAATCAAGATTTTGATCATTTAGATTGGTTAAAACTTTGGTTTTAATTTACATATATAATTTGTGATGAGCAAGATTACAATGTTTAATTGAGAAAAGATAATTTTTTCTCTAAATCATTTATTTTTCTTAATTTTATTTATATAAAAACAAAATTACATTCTTTAAATGTTTTTCAACATTTCATAACTCCTTATAGAATTCAAACATATCCAATTTTAAACAAAATAAATATCAATACAAAATATCATAATCCCTATGAAACACACGTAATAGTAAAAAAAACATACAGTATTAAAAAAAGTTCCCTCATCTTATCCTAAACTTTCCTAAATAAAATATCTAATAACACACCAATTTCATAACTCCTTATATAATTCAAACATATCCAACTTTCAACAAAATAAATTTTAATACAACCTATCATAATCCTTATGTAACACACATAATAGTAAAAACAAAAATGAGAATATTCAAAAAAGTTTCCTCGTCGTATCCTAAACTTTCCTAAATAAAATAACTAATAACATACTCATTTTATAGCTCTTTATAGAATTCAAACATATCAGACTTTGAACAAAATAAATGTCAATACAACTTATCGAAATCGCTCTACAAGCACATAATAGTCAAGAAAAACATACGAGAATATTCAAAAAAGTTCCTTCATCCTATCCTAAACTTTCATAAATAAAATATCTAATAACATACTCATTTCATAACTCTTTATTCAAACATATTCAACATTAAACAAAATAAATGTCAATACAACCTATCATAATCCCCAGCCAACACACATAATAATAGTAAAACAAAAATATATGATAATATTAAAAAAAGTTCACTCATCTTATCCTAATCTTTCATAAATAAAATATCTAATAAGATACTTATTTCATAACTTTTTATAGAATTCAAACATATCCAACTTTAAACATAATAAATGTCAATAAGACTTATTATAATCATTCATCTTATCCTAATCTTTCATAAATAAAATATCTAATAAAATACTTATTTCATAACTTCTTATAGAATTCAAACATATCGAACTTTAAACATAATAAATGTAAATGAGACTTATTATAATCTCTCCAATAGTAAAAATAAAATATGAGAATATTAAAAAAAAAAATCCCCTCATCCTATTCTAAACTTTCCTAAATAAAATATCTAATAATAACGTATTCATTTCATAATTCCTTATTCAAACATATTCAACTTTCAACAAAATAAATGTCAATATAACCTATCATAATCCCTCTCCAACACACATAATAGTAAAAAAACATATGATAAAATCCAAAAAGTTCCACTCATCGTATCCTAATTTTTTTCATATAAAACATCTAATAACATACTCAAAGCATATTATATATAAAATATCTAATAATAACATATTCATTTCATAACTCCTTATTCAAACATAACTTTCAACAAAATAAATGTCAATACAACCTATCATAATCCCTCTCCAACACACATGATAGTAAAAAAACATATGATAAAACCCAAAAAAGTTCCACTCATAATCCCTCTCCAACACACATGATAGTAAAAAAAATATGATAAAATCCAAAAAAGTTCCACTCATGGTATCCTAATTTTTTTTCATATAAAACATCTAATAACATACTCAAAGCATATTATACTTCAAAAATACATATACAAACTATATGTATGTCATAACACAATCCAAATCATAACTCCTTATTCAAACATATTCAACTTTCAACAAAATAAATGTCAATACAACCTATCATAATCCCTCTCCAACACACATAATAGTTAAAAAACATATGATAAAATCCAAAAAGTTCCACTCATCTTATCCTAAATTTTTTCATATAAAACATCTAATAACATACTCAAAGTATATTATATATAAAATATCTAATAATAACATATTCATTTCATAACTCCTTATTCAAACATATTCAACTTTCAACAAAATAAATGTCAATACAACCTATCATAATCCCTCTAAAAAAACATATGATAAAATCCAAAAAAGTTCCACTCATAATCCCTCTCCAACACACATGATAGTAAAAAAAATATGATAAAATCCAAAAAAGTTCCACTCATGGTATCCTAATTTTTTTTCATATAAAACATCTAATAACATACTCAAAGCATATTATACTT
>ML850500.1:32132-47677 GCA_009831015.1 Picea engelmannii
GTCCCTGATTGTTGAGCCTGGACCATTCCCCACCCTAGGCCATTCCTCCTACACTAATCAAAGTGCACCCTGGAGAGAATGTATAAACCCTAAGGAATGATTGTCGGCCTCCTACTAGTGAAGGCCTCTTTAGGAGTCATCTTCTCCAATATCCTGTGGGGGCTCTTGTTCTGCATGTAAATTGTAGTAGCACTTGCCTCTACCCATAGGTAAAGAGGCAAACTTTGATCGTGCATCATGGATCTTGCACTACACCGGTGATAGCCCGGTTCTTCCTCTTGGCAACCCCGTTCTGGTGGGGGTTGTATGGTACGGTCATATGTCTCCTGATCCCATGATGGGCACAAAAGTCTATGAATTGAGCGAAGGAATACTCTCCATTATCCGACCACAAGACCTTGATCCTCTTTCTAGATTGGTTCTCCACAACAACTCTAAACTCTTGGAACCGTTTGAAGACCTCACTCTTGGTCTTCAGGAAATAGATCCAGGTCTTCCTTGAGTAGTCATCAATGAATGTGATATAGTACTCACAATCACTCAAGAACTTTTGAGACATGGGCCCACACATCCGTGTGTACTAAATCCAGTATCCCTGAAATGTTCCCAAGCTAGGATGCCCGGAACATCACGTTTTGCATGAGTTTTTAATTGTTTCTAGTTGTGGCATTTCGTCAAACACTTTGTTGATTTACTTATGTTTGGATGTTTATTTGCAGGTTGACTTCTTAAATTCGGCCTTAGGGTTTATATTCAGTTATCACACATAGATCTGAAGATATAATCAATGGAAATACAAGATACACCAATTATGGAACCAATAGCAAAGATCTGACTTTTATTAATATAATGAGCAAGAACCTGATACAAGAGTGAGGCCGATCTGGAATGATCAACAAATGGATCCAATAAACATACTAAGAGTTGCTACAAAATGCTCCAATAAGAGACTACAAGCCTCCAAAGGCTAAATACACCATGAAGACTAGTACAAAGAGAGATATGTGCCAAACCCCCAAGCTGGATGATGCTATGCCCTGTTGGAATACTGAGAGTTCGATCCAGGTTATTGATAGGACATATTCAATGATTTTGACATTGAATATATCAAGGGAAAGAATAACGTGGTGGCAGATGCTTTATCTAGAATGCCATCGGTCTATGCTATGACCGATATTTCAGTTGATTGGAAGGCACACCTCCTAGTGGAGTACTCCAAAAACCAGTTCACTTTTCAATTGATGGATGGACAGATACAGGATGACAACTTCAAAGCCATAAATGACATCATCTACTACAAGGGCCAAATCTTCTTGGTTCCAGAGTCAGCCTTCAAGGCCAAGGTACTACAGGCATGCCATGATTCTCCGGTTGTAGGGCACCAAGGGATGGTCAAAACATACAGGCAGGTAAGGGAAAGATTTTCATGGAAGGGCCTCAAAGAAGATGTGATGAACCACATCAAAGAGTGTACTACTTTCCAGGAAAACAAGGATGAGCACACACATCTAGCAGGGCTGCTACAACCTCTACCCATCCCAGAGCACAAATGGGAGAGCATCTCCATGGACTTCATCACAGGATTGCCAAGGGCATAGGGTAAAGACTCTATTTTTGTAGTGGTGGACAGGTTGACTAAGTTTGCACACTTCTTCTCCATTGCCACAGACCTTAGTGACAGGGATAGCCGATTTATGAGCACCTTTTGGCAGGAGTTGTTCAGGTTGGTTGGTACGAACTGCACTAGTTATCATCCTCAGACTGATGGGCAAATCGAAATAGTCAACAAGTGGATGAAAGGCTACCTCAGGAATTATGTAGCAGGGCAACATAAGGCATGGGTTAGGTGGCTACACCTGGGGGAATACTGTTACAACACCACTCATCACATGTCCATAGGTATGACTCCATTCAGGGCTTTGTACAGCTACGACCCACTTTCTTTTATAGAGATTGCCTTTGGTGATAGCAGTGCTCCGATGGTACAGGATTGGGTGCAACAGAGTTAGGACATACTCAGGGAATTAAAAGATCATCTGCAAAGGGAATAGAATCAACAAAAGGTCCAGGAAGACAAACACAAGGTAGAGCGTACTTTTGAGGTTGGTGACATGGTCTACCTAAGGCTCCAACCATACAGAGAGGCTTCTATCAAAAGAAGTGGAGCAAAAAAGCTCCAACCCCGGTTCTTTGGACCCTACAGGATCAACAAACAGATAGGGGCCGTGGCTTATGAACTTGAGCTTCCACAGGGCAGCAAGATACACAACGTCTTCCATGTGTCATGCTTGAAGAAGGCCATCAACCAACACATCACCCCACTTGAGATACTGCCACCTTTAGATGAGGAGGGGCAATTGGTACATATACCGGAGGAAATACGGGAGGTTTGGGAGAAGAAACTTTGGAGGAGGAGCATCATAGAATACTTAGTCAAATGGAAGGACTTGCCCATTGAGGGTGCCACGTGGGAGGGTGAACAGGTGATACAGGAGACATGTTCAGAATTGCTTGTGGACAAGCAATTTCTAGTAGGGGAGACTGTAATGTCCCTCGCCTCTTGATGAAGAGGTTTGGAGAGACTTAGTAGTCTAGGCATCCCCACTAGACTGTAGTCTCATGTAGCATGGGGAAAAGTCAGCTAAACTCAATGTTATAATTTGAAGTTGACTTGAAAAGGTAAAAAAGTAACTCACTAGAGGATTAGAGCGCTTGAGGTTGAGTTAGGAGTTGAACCTAGGGTTAAATTAACTCAACAGAGGAATAGAAAGAGGTATAGAGGAAAGCCTAGGGCGCACCTCTCAGGTCATCTTGGATTATTATGCATTTGGCTATTAGGCTATCAGGTCATCAGATCTGGAGTGTTTTGAGAGGGTTACTCTTGCTATATTATTATCTGGAGCTTTGGGACATTTTTGAGAGAAGGAGGGCGCAACTGTGATTCAGATCTGCTTAGTTTGGAGGGGTTACACTTTAGAACTAACCCTGAGACTTCTCCTAGTAGCTTGTGGTGGCCCGATCTATCTTTCTAGAGAATTTCAAGGTATTTTGAGGCCTCCTCCATTAAGGCCGAAATATTGAGCTTGACAGTTTTCAAGAGGGCGTAGCCTTGATTAGGGTTTTAGCAGTTTGGAGGGGTAGATCTTGGCATCTTGACTTGAGACTTCAGGGAGGGCTTCTACTTGACCCGATCTATCTTTCTGTGAAGTTTGGTGCTATTTGGAGATCTCCTTTAGTTGGGCTGAAATATTGGTCTTCTTAGCTCTACAACAGGACATGCCATTAGCCAGGGGGGTTTGGACTTGACCCTGGTGCTTTTTGCATTGATCTTCATTGTATATCCAACCTTTGGAGGCTTGCATCTTCTTATCAGGAGAGCATTTTGTAGTAGCTCATATATTATCTATTGGAGCCATCTGATGTTATTCCAGATATGCATCTGCTTTGTATCAGGTTCTTGCTTTTCATAATAATAAAGGTCAGATCTATGCTATTTGGTTCCATATCTTGTGTACTGGTTAGATCTTGTATTTCCATTGCGTATATCTTCAGATCTGTGCTTAATAACTAAATATAAACCCTAAGGCCGAAACTTAAGGGTCCAACCTGCAAACACATAAATACAAACAAGTAAATCAGTGATCAGTTAGTGTTCCAAGCGAAAAATATTGGCTTGGGAACATTACAATCCCAACTGACTTGGTGTCACTGCAGGGGAATGAGGCCTTGGTAAACTTACCAAGCGCACACCCTCTGCAAACATCTTGATGCTTTGTACTGATCTGTGGCACTCCGGTCACAAACTCTCTCAGTCTTCCAAGAGCTCCATGATGTATATGGGCCATCCAACGATGCCATAGCTCACATGTTTGTCTGCTACTGTCGCTGCTCACTGCCAATGCATGAAGAGGATGAAAAATCAATTTGAACAGTTTACCATTCCTCACTCCAATCACTTGTCCCGAGGCAAGCGAGGACCCCTTAGGGTGTATGAAGACCTTGGTCCCTCTGAAGGACACCTCAAGACCTCTATCCTGGAGGGTAGAAACTGAAATCAAATTTTTCTTCAGCCCAGGGACGTAGAGAATGTCCCTGACCGATATAGGTGGCATGCCATCTCTCCGAAAGGTAACAATCCCAATCCCAAAACTCTAACCAAGGATTCATCTCCGAGGGCAATCTCCATCCTGACCTCGGTGTCTCTGAGATCAGTCAAATGCTCTCTAACTCCAGTGACATGGCTCGAAGCCCCGCTATCAATATACCAGACACTGGGTGTCGTCTCAATTGAAGTGCAACATATGAGGAAAGCACACTCTCTCTTGAACTGAGTCTGAAACTCTTCCTCCTCTGGTGTAGATGCGGTACCACCCCTCTTCTTCTTCCTATTAGGACACTATCCAACATAGTGCCCCAACTTCTTACAAACAAAGCACTTCACTTTGCTCATATCTCTCTTTTGACCACTATTGCTCTCTCCTCCCTATGGTGGGGGCCCAAACTTGGGACCCTGTCGACCTCCTCACCCAGCCTTCTTCTTTCCCTTTGTCCAAAGAGCAAGATCCTCATCACCCTGAACTGATTGTTTCTGTTGCTGTTGTCCAGAAGCCTCTGCTACTAGTCTAGTCTCCTCCTGGACGAAGTCATCCCACATCCTCTCCCATGTGGGTTTGACCTCCCTAGCAACAATGCCACAAACGAATGGACCCCATGGTTTGGTGAAGTTGTTTAAGGATGTCCTCACCATAGAATCTGGGTCCACCACCTCTCCGACGGCTCCAAGCTCGTCTTTGATCTGGGTGTATCGACCAAGGAAAGAAGTCACCGACTCACTCTTGAGCATGTGAATGCCCCTGAGTCGATCATGAAGAACCATCTTTCGATTCTCATTAGAGCTCTCATAAGGCTTGCATAGAGATGCCCACATCTCATATTCCCAACCTTTCCCAGTCAAGTGGGGTCCAATGATATGATCCTGCACTGCATCACATATGGTCTTCTTTGCCTCCTTGTTCCTCTCCCTGAACTCTGCTAACAAGACGGGAGCAGTAGCAGGGGGAATAGGAACAATTTTCTAAACTATATCCCATAGTTTGAGGTCCTCCAAGACAAAGACAATCTTGGCCTTCCAAGGCGACTAGTTGCTAGCCCCAGCTATCCTATCCTCCACACACATTTAAGATGCTGACATCACTGCCAAACTGCACTCAAACTGATGCTTCAACTGCAAAGGAACGATGCCTCACTCCTATCAACACGGGTGTGAAAAGAGGCAAACGAACACCGACCTCACTCCTAGCAATATAAGTGTGAAAAGAGGTCATGAAAAATCAGCTTCACTCCTACCACATAGGTGTGAAAAGAGACTGACGAAAATGTCCACAAACTGCTCTACAACCCTCTACAAAATTCTGCCAACAAGCTGCCACTAAACACTGTCAATGGTTGTCCACAAAATCTGCCCAAAAGGTGTCTAAAACAGCCCACTCATATGTTGTTCAAAACTCAGCAAAAATCAGCCACCAAACTCTGATACCATGAAGATTTTCCAGGTCCTATGAAGCTGCCAACTAGGTATGTCTTTGACCTCAAGTTGGCTCTAAGTTTCAACTATCTAACAATGGTTTGTTGTTGTTTTAGGACAGCAAACTGTTCAGTAACTTCTTCACTGATTTGTTACGGTTACATAGGCCATGTAGGTGCTCTAGCATGTAGTTTTTGTCACCAAAGGTTAGCACATGCATACCAAAATATATGTAACACACCTAGAGATCTTTACTGCTGAAAAATACTGTAGTTCTAAACTCTAACATATATGAAAATGAACACAGGTATTTTTGGTCAACATGATTCTGGATAACCCCCCCCCCCGGGGAAAACCGGTTTGGAATATAAGTGTATATATAGGGAGAATGGAAGGTAAAATACAACAAGTACAATATATAGAAGAACCTGATACAATAACATCTTGATCCAAGCTGCAACACAATCTCAACTGAAGCAAGAGCGCCCTAGGATGGTGCGCCCTCCATAAATGCTGACAAGACCACTGAACTGGAGCTAACTGCCAACTGGAAGCTCTGATGAAGAAACCCCTCCACAGTACTCTGATACTGATGAGTAGCCTCCCTCTGACACAGACCTCATTGCAATCTGAGCTCTAAAATTCCTCCATGTTGATGATGCGCTCTTCTCACCAAGTGCGCCCTCCTCCAAGCAAGAACCTCCCCAATAAATAAATGAGGCCCTCAGCTTGCTAGCTGGCTCCATGGATAGAAGCGCCCAAGATTTCCTTAACTAGTGCCTGAAACCTCATGCTCATACTCTCTCTCAAACTCTCCAAGTGAACAAATGAGTGAATGAGCTACTCCTTGCCCTTTGCGCCCCTCTTGAACCTCCATAATGAAACCTAAAAGATAGACCATTGAGATCATCCCATCTCAAGTCTAATCAAAGGTTGAGATGATCCCATAATAATCTCACTCTCAAACCTAGTTACGAAAAAGGGTACAAGAGCCCTGGTTACGAAAAAGTTCGCACCACTTTGTTGTCATCAGAAAGACAACCTGTGGATAGACAACTACAATCAATCTGGGACACATGGGATAAAACAAGGGTGTCTATCATCTCTGATGGATGGAGAGATCAAAGAAACCGCCCTTTGATTAATGTTATTGCAATATGCCCCCAAGGGGCAATGTTTTTAAAGGCTATTGATTGCAGTGGAGTGGAGAAGGATGCAACGTTCATCTCCACAATTCTTATTGATGCAATAGAAAGTATAGGGCCACAAATGAAGATTTTTCAGGTCCTAACAAACTGCCAACTAGGTTTGTCTTTGACCTCAAGTTGGCTCTAAGTTTCAACTTTCAAACAAGAGTTTGTTGTTGTTTTATAACAACAAACTGTTCAGTAACTTCTTTGTTGTTTTGTTATGGTTACATAGTCCTTTTAGGTGCTCTAGCATGTAGTTTTTGTCACCAAGATGTTAGCACATGCATACCATAAATTATGTAACACACCTAGAGATCTTTAGAGCTGAAATAATGTTGTTCTAAACACTAGCATACATGAAAATGAACACAGGTATTTTTGGTCAACATGACCCTGGATAAAAAACCCCCCAGGGAAAACCAGTTTGGAATACGAGTGTATGTATGTGGAGAAAATAAGGTGGAACACAACAAGTACAATAAACATATGAACTTGATACAATAGAAGCTTGAACTAAGCTGAAACACAAGTCCAACGGGTAGAGATGTGCCTTGGGATGGTGCACCCTCCTCACAAGTTGCCAAAACCACTAAACTGAAGCGCCTTGGCTACTGGAAGCTCTGATGGAGAAACCCTCACACACAACTCTGAATCTGTGTTGTATCTCTCCACTGAAATTGTCCTCAAAGAAATTTGACCACTGCAAGTCCTCCCTGCTATCAGTGCACCCTCCTCACCAAGTGCGCCCTCCTCCAAGCAAGATCAACTCCAACAAATCACTGAGGGTCTAAGCCTCCTGGCTACCACCATGAATCGGGGGGCCCAAGCTTTCCTCAACTCTAGCCTCCAACCTCATCCTCAAACTCCCCAAGTGAGCAAATGAATGAATGAGCTCCTCTTTGCCCTTTGCGTCCTTCTTGAACCTCCATAAGGAAACCTAAAGATTGGATGGTTGAGATCATCCTATCTCATCTCCAATCTAAGGTTGAGATCATCCCATAATAATCTCACTCAAAAACCCACTTTGGGTTAAGTTCCCTAAGTTCACTTTATGTCTCCTAATTCACCCACAAAGTGAATTAATAGTCATTTAAGCTAAAATGACCAAATTTCACTTTTGACTTAAATCTCCAAAGTCAAAGTGAAATTAGACATAAAGTACAAGGCACAAAGTACATAGTACTTCCCACATGTGTTTAGAAGCTCAAAAACACATGGGGAACACTTCCCAAGGTACATAAATCTCAACAACAAAATGTTATTCAAGTTATCACGGACAATGCACGGGTTTGTAAAGCTGCAGGCTTGATTGTGGAGGGTCGATATGATCACATCTTTTGGACTCCATGTGTAGTGCATTCATTGAACCTTATGTTTGCCAAGATTGGCGAGACTGAGTGGATCAATGAAATATATGTAGCAGTGAAGGAGATTCAAATGTTCATCACCAATCATTCGATGTCCCAAGCTATTTACCGGGGTTTTGCAAAGTTGGAGCTAATCAAGGTACTCCATAATTAATTGATATTACTTATATTATCATTTCTTAATTTTTATAATTTAATTGTATATGATTTCTGATTTGATATTTGACTTTTCAAAACTTGTAGGTTGCCGAAACCTGTTTTTCCTCCCACACTTTAGTCATAAAGAGGCTTGTAGAGGTCAGACAAGCATTACAGGCGATGGTCATCAACCCACTTTGGGGGTCGTTGATGACTTCCACTTCTGATAGAGGAAAAAAAATCAAGTCCATCATTCTTGATGATGAATGGTGGGACAAGGTCCAATACCTTCTGCGGTTTACAGAACCAATCATGACCATGATCAGAACATTTGACACAGATATGCCTTGCTTGGGGGAAGTTTATGAAAGCATACATAGCATGTTGGAGAGGATAAGGGAAATTATCAAGGCAATTGATGATGATCCCCTTGAACTATTCTACCATGAAGTGAAGGACATAGTTACCAAAAGGTGGAACAAAATGACCACACCATTACACCTTTTGGCCTATGCACTACACCCCAAGTGTTATCATTCCAAAATTTTGTCTTTACCAGGTAGAACAGTGCCAAACAAGGATTCTAAAGTGGTATAGGGATATAAGACAACTTTGAGGAAAATATATAGGGATGTGGGAATTGCAATGGAAGTTCAAGAAAAAATTGGAGCATTTGTACAATCCATTGGTAACTTTTCAGATCCACTAGCCATGGATGATCGGGGGCATATGTATCCTATTACTTGGTGGGGCTTCCATGGCAGGGTAAGCCTTCATCTCTAAACTCTAGCCACAAGATTGTTATCACAGGTTACCAGTTCTTCATCGGCTAGGAGGAATTGGAGTACATATGGCTTCATCCATTCGGTGAAGCGAAACAGACTGGGAGCAATGAAGGTTGAGGATCTTGTGCATTCTAATCCATAGTATAAGAAGGGTCCGAGAAGGATGTGGGATGTGGAGCCTGAGATCTCTGATTTAAATATGACACGTAATGCCATGACTCACCTCAACCTACTTGAGGATGTTCCTCCATCGGTCCATACTTCTACAACTTCCAACATTCATGCCCCCCCCTTGTCTATTCATGATGTAGAGTTGCAATATGTAGATGATGATGATGTAGACCCATTTCAAGATATGCAGTTGGACCTACTCTACATTATCATATTAGTATAGTGTTCTATGATGAGACACTCATTTTTGTATGAGGCATGATGCATAATGATTTCAGTCTATAGATTTATAAATTATCCAATGAGTTCAGTTCTAATGTTGTGATTAATAAATGGTTTTAATTCAGTGTTCTATGATGAGACACTCATTTTTGTATGAGGCATGATGCATAATGATTTCAATCTACAGATTTATAAATTATCTAATGAGTTCAGTTCTAATTTTGTGATTTATGAATGTTTTTAATTCTTAACTTTAAATATGTTTATTTTTTATTTTTTAAATATTATTATATTTTTGTACGTGGCGTTTCCCTGTCGTATCCGGATCCTGTTTTTTCAAAAATATGGCGGATCTGGATCCGTATCCGTATCCGTATCCGTATCCTGGTAACCTCGATAACAGCAAGTCTAGAAGCCTGGAACAACAGTGAAGGACGACCTTGAAGCAGATTTTAAGGGTTGTTTAAGGGAAGTCAACAGCAGACTTGGAGGAAATTCAAAAGGCAGGCTTTGGGGGCAGCAAAAGAGGGCTGTTACAAGGTTGTAACAGCAGTATTTTGGAGCAGCCCTAGAACAGACTTGAAGGACTGTTATGTAGCTAGTTAAGCTACAGGAAGAGGGTTGAGTTAGCAAAGGCTGTGGAGTGACTTTTGGACAGCTCGGAGGGTAGGTTGAGGGAAGATAGGAGGGCTGTTGCAACAACACCTTGAAAACAGATTTTGGAGCTGAGTTTTGGCATGGAAACCCAGTGAAGGTTTCAGTAGTGTTTGTAAGTGTTGTTGGCATATTCTTTTGTATAAATATTTGGGCCATTGTCCTTGCTACAGCAGCCCTCTTGGTTCTTGGTTGAAGAACATGAATTTTGGGCATTAAATTCTTGTGTACCTGTGTATGATCTAATTGCTAGTTCTCATTTTCTGCTGTGCTAAATGGTTAGGCATCTCAGTGTGTTTATGTTTACAGTTTAAATTGGGTAAATTTGTGTATAACTGTAAAACCAATAGACCAGACCTGAGGTGCAGTAAAATCTAATAGATTCTACTTAGGTAACAGTGATAGTTTCTTCCATAGTTACGCAAGATTTGAGGATCTTGTGAAAAGCTTTGAACAAGTACAAATTCTATGATAACAAAACCCTTTGTGATTCAATCTCCAAGAAGATGTAGGCAGAGACGGGGGTAATGGGAAGGCCAAGCATCCTTGTCCTTTTATTTCCCATTCCCTAGTTATTTTTCTCATTTATTTATTTTCCTTCTTCTTTTATTATATTTAATTTATTTAATGTTCACATTGTAATTTTCTTACTTCAACCCTCAATTATTTGTTGACTTTGTGTATGATGAAACTTTTCTATCAACCATTAGTTTTTGTTGCAGTTCCATTTTGAATCAATTTCTTTCCTATTACTTTTTGCTACAATTTAACCAAAGTACAGTATGATTTCAATGTTAGCAAATGTAGAAGACAACAAAATTCGTGTGTGTTCAACTCTATAGTCTAGAAAATGGCCGTTACTTGTATTTAAATCTTGAAGTACCTCAAGCTACTTCTGTATTCGTGCCAGCTTAAAGAACAACTTTAAGATAGGATATCTGTTTAAAATCCAAACAAGGAGCTTATAACCATGTAAACATGAAAGTTAAGATTGCCAATAGCTTCAAGAATCTTCAGTCGCAAATTTGAAATGACCGTGTTCCCATACACCTTGGAGACTCTAACAAAAATCAATAACACCAAGACTGATTTCAAAACAACTTAAAAGGTTGCAAATAGAGCAGTGTCAGCAAACTATACTTACTTGACTGCATTGCAGCATTTTCGATGCACCATGTCAACAACTCCTCTCCGCAGAACTCCCCCTGATTAATTATGGCTCTAAACCCATCATCCCCAATGCTCTCCAGCTTTCCACGTAAAATGAACAGCATTCGACCAACCGGATAATTCGTCCGCGAAATGATGCTGTCCTTAATATAAAACCTTTGACTCACTCTTTCACATATTGCATCGAGTACAATATCTTCCATAACTGTGAACAAGCGCACCTGTGTGTAAAATTTATTAGTATTGCTTCGCTGTAATGATCATTGAGAATTGAACACTCACCATAAGCATGTAAAATGTCCTTATTTAAGACAAGACAATCTATAAATTATAATCATCAGAAACTACCACCAAACTACTTCAATGCAATAACTACGACTTTTTATTTTACTTTGTTAGTAGTATATTGAGTGAACTATCCACGTACAACAATTCCTTTTTCAAAGTTCTTTGTATTGGGTGCTGACAAATAAAGAAGGCTGTTCTTGGTGTAACAAGGCCAAGCTGTAAGACATACAATAATTGTTTCAAAGACAGACGAGGAGAGACAAATGAATGTCGGGAAATAACAAGGTATAGTTAACTTGATAACGAATGTACAATCTTCACTGTATGAGTGGATTCTCAAATGCAAGCTTGGAAATTGACCCTTAATTGGCAACATATTTCAAAGTCATTTAGGGGAATGGACTGACATTTTAGTGATGTCCAATTGGAGTCAATTTGTCAATCGGTCAGCAGGAAAGCTAAAAAATTAAGCAAAAATTTATATCTTTAATGTATATATATTCTTCACATAATATACAGAACAACAGTATTTACAGGAGATAATCTCGCTACATATGAGGCTAATAGTATATCAATTTAGCGTAGGTTTGCATCAATTAGATGTGGAAACAGGAAAATGGAAGAATATAGCACGTAAATAGTTTCTCCAGTGTACTATGTGCAAGAAGGGAAAAGTAGTTGATGAGGCACATCTGATACTCTCCTGTGTAAAATATTAGCACACATGATCGAAACACTTAATAATGCAAGAAGATATGACAAGTGTACACAGTTTGCTGAGCCTGCCTGCTAGAAACTCAATTAAAGATATCGGAGAATGTGTCCAGATAACTTCGCATCACTACAATGTACTGGATATATTTTTAGTATATATGTAGATCGCAGTCAAATATGAGTGGCAAGAGAAAGCCTTTGTAAATTTGTGATCATTTTACTCAATGCAATAGATCCTAACGGTCTTCATTCACACATTCAATGTGTCTTTCTCTCTATACATATTCACTTCCATAGTGTCCACTCTCCCATCGCAACGTTGTGGTAGTAGATTGAAAAATCCTTGTTTTGATTTGATTGTTATTTGGTTCCTATCAATAAATAATTAAATAATTTTAATGACAAATTGTTTTTTTATTTTCTATTGACAAATTGTTTTTTATTGTATTAAAGGACACTTTCTACATCTAGAGGGAGATGTATAATTCCTTGGTACTTAATGTGTCTTTCTCTCTATACATATTCACTTCCATAGTGTCCACTCTCCCATCGCAACGTTGTGGTAGTAGATTGAAAAATCCTTGTTTTGATTTGATTGTTATTTGGTTCCTATCAATAAATAATTAAATAATTTTAATGACAAATTGTTTTTTTATTTTCTATTGACAAATTGTTTTTTATTGTATTAAAGGACACTTTCTACATCTAGAGGGAGATGTATAATTCCTTGGTACTTAATTTGGAGGGCATTTAAAAAAAATTAATAATAAAAAGATATTTCAATGTCTTTATAAATAAAATATTTCAACATACACCTCAAGTAAAATAATTCTATATTAATTTTATATAAAAAAAAATTGAAAGTAAAAAAATTATTATTGAAGTGATATGTGCTTTCTACTTCTCACTATGATGAATATTTTAATATGGAGTTAATAGGTGGTATTTAAAAAAATATTAATAAGAAAAAAAATTCAATATGAATTATAAATAAAACATTTCATTATTAAAGTTAAGTAAAATATTTTAATATCAACTTTTTATATATATATATATATATATATATATATAACAATTGAAACTAAAAAAATTATTATGAAAAGATGTGTAAAAATTATTATGAAAAGATACAGAAATGGATGCTCCGGTGCTTCACGACGTCTCTGCGGCTAGGGTTAAACCCTAGCCACCTTCCTTTTTGCAGCTTGGCCTCTTGGCCACAGCTGCTCTCTCTTCAATGGCCGCAATTGTTCTCTCTTCAATGGCGGCTTCCATTCGTAGTGGATCCAAACGTAGTGGTTTTGCTCAACACGACTCTGCTGATCAACCATGCGTGTTTCCTTCTCCCGGCCCTTCGGGTAGCGTCCCAACCTCTTACAGTGAGGCTGTTAAATTACAAATCTCAGCTTGTTCTCCCCCATTTGTTCTGTGCTCGGTTAAAGAAGCCCCAGCGATTTCTCTTCTCATGGGCTAGAAAGATGAAGATGAAGAAGTTTACTTCCGAGAAAATGCTTTAATCTGTCAGTTCAATGGACTTTGGCCACAACTTGTGGATCTCAATGGTTGGATCTCAGCCCATTGGAAGCCTCTCATCAAGGAAGATTTATTCATTCACCCCTGCTCGAAAGGTTTCTTCATTGCAGAGTTTGATCTTGCAGTAGACTGGGATCTAATCCTTGCCTCTTGCCCTTGGTTTTGGGGAAACTTAGGTTTGTGTATGATGGCCTGGACTCCTTGCTTCAATCCTTTGACTATTGTTCTTTCTTCTGCTCCAGTTTGGGTTAGACTTCCTAATCTTCCCTTGCATTTTTTGGGTGAAACTTCTCTTCGAGATATTGGATCAGCATTAGGAAAGTTTCATTTTGCAAGCAAAGAAACTAGAATTCATAACACCACCTCATATGCCAGAATTTGCGTGGAAATGGATTTTAGCAAAGGATTTCCAACAGAAATTATCTTGGGCTGCAAAAACTACTCGTGGACCCAAAAGCTAGACTATGAAAGAATCTCATTGTGATGCAGGGCTTGTTTCGAAATAGGGCACATAACAACTCAATGCACTGAGGGAAATAGGAAGGCGGGAAAGCAACAATGCAAATCAACCTGGTGGGAAGGCTCCAATGAAGATCATCAACTAATTATTACAAACAACCGAAATTCTTCTCTAGAACTAGATTCTTTGAGCCATGATTCCAAAGGCATGTCTACTCAGGGGACATCTTCGAATCATTCAAATATTGTCCCTCAATCGAAGAGTAAAGCTTCAACTTCTCTTGATCCGGGAATAGAAATTTTTAAGGCTTTAGATATTCTTGATATGAGAATAGAAAGCAACGCTCTCTTCAGCTCCCCACCTCCTTCAAGCTGGGCAGATGAGGTCGATAAAGATGAAGCAACATTGACACCTCCAAAGAAAACAAGTCCCCCAGATCAGGAAAATATGGGGATAATTGAATCAACAACAACATCACTATCTGTCAAAGAAGGTTGGACAATAGTTGAGAAGAAGAAAAAGACATCACCAAAAATACAACCAATGATGACCAGAAGTCAATCCCGAAATAAAAAATAATCATGTGCTGCTTTTGTCAATTATTAGGGCGTCAATTTGTACGAATTTATTTATTAAGGAATCATGGAATGTAGTTTCTTTGGATAACTGGAAACATAGGAAAGTGAACTTGGAATCCGGTAAGATAAATCGGAAAACTAAACTTAGGATCTTTTTTCTATGTACTTCTTTCTGGCGAGGCCGTTGATATTTTATAAATACAATCATAACCGTTTCTGTTAAAAAAAAATTATTATGAAAAGATGTGTAATTATTTTCATGCTCAACATGGAGTTGATATGGAACATTTATATATATATATATAACCAGCATAGATTCATCTTAACTTTGGATTTCTTATGGGTTTAGAGAGCTTAAATCTCTTGAGATACAAATCTTTACTCAAGTTTTGTGTTTAAAAAAAGTTTGCATCTCAACAGATTTGATGCCTCTTGGTACATGATAAATCCGAAATTAAGATGGATCTATACTGATCAAGAGAACTTATGTATACATTCATTGCATAACCAGTTTACAATAGCTAATATTGCCACATCTACAATAAACTACAATAAACTAGGTTGTGTTTCCATTCAAAACACTTTCTAGAGGACTAGTTCTACTTTTATTTTTTGACAAAAACGGTTATGTTGCATTAATCGGCATTCTGGCCAGCCAGAATCTGGAATTTACAAATCCGAAGAAAGTTGGTGACCTCTGACAGTGCTGCCAACCTTCTGGTGAATGTCTTGGGAGACCAGTTCCCTTTGC
>ML850503.1:8565-31884 GCA_009831015.1 Picea engelmannii
AAGCTGAAGGCAGCCTGCGAGAATTAAGGATTCTCGCAGGAGAGTATATATGCAGCCTGCGAACTATCTTTTAAACTATGCTTTCTGGAAACTGACAAGTGTAACCTTTCTCATGAAAATGTTCTTAATAAAGAGTTTGATTTCCTATTATCATGACACTATCATGACATCATCCCGATGACCAAAAATGTGGATAACACTAACTGGACCTTGTCTTCCCTCTTACATTCCTTTCTAGATTACAGTACAGGTTTGTGGTGGGGACGTTACCAAAACGTTGATAGATGAAGGTTCGTCTGTTAGTATTTTGTCCTCTATTGCTTGGCAAGCTTTGGGTTGTCCTCCACTTGCACTGGTTATGCAAAATCTGTTAGCTTTTAACAGAAGAACTAGTCAACCTTTAGGGACCCTTCCTCAGTTTCCTGTAACTTTGGGAGGGAAAACTGTCTTTATTGACGTCATGGTAGTCCAAGACCCCTTGTATTTTTCTTTACTCCTTGGGCGAGATTATGTCTATGCCATGAAATCTATTGTCTCTACTCTTTTCCGTGTGCTATCTTTCCCTCAAGATGGACGGGTTGTGATTGTTGATCAACTTGCATTCATTGACCCTGCTTGGATTGCCTCCCTGAATGGTTCTTGTATGCAGACAGTATCGCCCCCGCCACAGGTCAATTATGTGGCGTTGTCGCCTATGTCTTCCACTTCTGATGACTTAGATCCAGTAGTTGACATGGTGATCTCTTCCATAGGGTTGTTAGAGCCTGATCTCTTTACTCCTATCGTGACCCTCGATATGGTTTCCTTCCAGAGTGCATTTCTTCCTTCCAGTGAAGACCTCTTGGAAGCCATGATCGATTTTTGTCCTTTGACATGGTGTTCTTCCAGAGAATTGTCCTTTTGGAATCCATGATCAAGAAGAGAGTTTCGAGGATAGTTTTTGTGTCTCTAAGGCAACCTCGTTAAAAGATGAAACAGAGGTCTTTGAGCATGGTTTTTTGATTTCAAGCTCGTTAAACAATGAAACTACTTTTGAGGATAGTTTTTTTCGTTTCTGTGGCAACCTCGTTAAAAAATGAAACAAAGGTCACGAGCATAGTTCTTGTTTCTATGTCAAGCTCGTTAAAAAATGAAATAGTTTTCCCCCTCTCTATTTGAGTCAAGTCCTTTGTCTAGTATTTGAAGCTTTATTTCATTCTCCTTTGCAGTTGGATGAAATGAAGCTTGGGGGGCATTTGCCTCAGCCTCTGGACTTCATGCTGAAGTTGAGCCGCTAGTTTCTTAAGCTGGGGGCTAAGTACCCACCATCCATGTGTTATGCGTTTGGAAGTCCAAGCATAGTTTTCTATGGTTCAAGCTTGTGTAAAAATGAAACCACTTACCTCAAGCATAGTTTCCTCTGGTTCAATCTTGCGTAAAAATGAAACCAGGTCCAAGCATAGTTTTGTTTAGTTTTCAAGATTGTGTAAAAATTAAAATCTATCCCAAGCATAGTTTTGTTTTTTTTTAAAGCTTGCGTAAAAATGAAAACAATCCTGAGCGTGGTCTTTGTCCGTTCTTGTACTCGTAAATACATAAGAACGCGATTGAGCATACTTTTATCACTTTTTCAGGCTCAACAAGGATATACGAAAAAGGAACCCCCCTGGAGTTCTCTTTAAGCTCTTTTCACACTCTCTAAACATGAAAAGATCGTCGAGTGACCTTGCTATTTTCACGCTCGATAAAGTATTTGAACTAAGCATCTGGTGAGCGATAATTTATCTCTTTTTCGGTCTCATCAGACTAGTTTACGAAAAAGGAGCTGAGAGAGTTCTCTTTTAAGTGTTTTTCCAAACTCTATAATCTTGAAAAACCTTTGAGTTTTCTTTCTTTGGACTCATAAAACAAACATTGAAAGGCCCATATGGGACTTCAGTTTTCTTTAAGTGTTTTTCAGACTCTTTAAACATGAAAAACCCCTGAGTTTTCTTTCTTTGGACTCGTTAAACAAACATCGAAAATCCCATATGCGATCGAACCACTCCTTCCTAGGGTTCGTTAAACATACTCCGAGGGACTCGTCCGAAGGATGATCTTACATTTACAAGCATATGTTATCCTCCTCAAGCTTGCGTAAAAATAAAGAGGTACTTTCCAGAAATGGTGGGGGGGAAATTGGGAAAGAATTGTGTCTAAACCTGTATTCTGTGGAAGAGTCACTTTTGAGCATGACACCCTTTCACTCGCCTTGTGTCTAGCTTGGAAAATCCACTTGTCTCATGATCATACTCCTATAAGATTACAAATTGGTCTATGATCCCTGTTGTTGAGTCAGTGTTTCCAAGATAGTTGTCGTGTCGTCAATATGTTCAAAAAGATGTCCAACCTGGAAAGCCTTCTATTGCGTCGGCCATTTCTACAGTCTTTAAGCCTTCTATTGCATCGACCATCCCTGAGTCAGTCCTGAATCACTTATTACTCTGATCTATGTCAAATCTTGTTACTTGTTTCGTGTCATTGATATGGGATACATTAAGGCCCTCCTGTGATGAGTCTTTTCTTGTCGAATTCAACTCATTATCCAGGAATTAGACTTAGAAACCAATTGGTACCTTGGAACTTGCATGCCTCAATGGCAGGTTTCCTCGCTTTTGACAGGGGGTTTTCATTATTGCCCCCTGATCAGGAGATTCCGCCAAGTGTTTGACTTCAGCTCATTTATTCACATTTGTTGGATTGTACTAGTGTACCTTGGGAGTCATTGACATTAATGGTGATTTACCTCACACTTGTTAATGGTATACACTAATGACCGGTAATCAAGTGGTTTCTACCATGTTCGACTTCAACACATGTATTCACATGGTTAGATTTGTACTATAGAGCGGTGGAGATGAAGACCCTGGATATTTTCTGACAGATCCAGGTTGCGTTGGAGTATATTTAGTGTACCGTTGCATAGATCCACATTGTATGTCTAGTGGCTGTGTTCAAATTTGAGTCTTTAACACATAGATCCACAATGTATTTTTGGTGGCTATGTTCAGATTTGAGTCATATCGACATGGATCCACAGTGTATGTTTCATGGCCATGACCTGTCTCACTTGACATGGATCTTCGCATGTAGAAATCTATTCTTTGAGTCATTTGTATTATGAGTATGGGAATGCCTACCTCAGTGATGATATATTATTGTATTGTATTTCCTTGTTTGTTGGCAGGTTTCCAACCGACTGTTCCTTGTTCCCTACACACACTCGACAAAGTATTTCAGCTATCACTCTATTCTAACTTCATACTTTGGGGGGCTCTCTGTTACACATTATTTTCGTCATCCCTATGATCATTAATGATGTAAACCTATCTGTTGCCTTCAGAGGGGTCACAGTGGCCTGAGTTCCTAAAGAGAGAAGGGAGAAGAACTTCTCCTGAGGAAAGAAGTTGCTTTTTCTTATGTAAAAACCTTATAAAAAGGGAAGTTCACAGGTTTCTATATAGACAGGGTGCAAGAATGACCCATTCTCACAGGTTGCACTATAGCCAGGGTGCGAGGTGTTCGCAGGTTGCTCTATAGCTAGGGTGCGAACATTCCAACACGTGGGAAAAATGAGCGTTTTCGCGAATCTTCTAGAAGGAGAAGCTTCTATGGTGAGGTGGCATCCGAATGGTTTGGATCTTACTCGCTTTCATGATTTAGTGGGATCATCCTAACCTCCTCAACTTATCTTTTTCAGCTTATAAAAGGAGAGGAGTTCTCATGGAGAAAGTTAACTTGAGCTTGGGTTAGCTTTTGGTTGGCTTGGAATTATTAGCTTGATTAGAGTGGCTTTGAGATTTGATTTGTCAAGATAGATTGTGAGTAGCTAGCATATCTATGTTCTCAGAATCCCTGGAGAAAGAAGTGTGTGGGGAACGAAGGACAGTTGGAAGGGACCTTACGACATCAAGGCCATGGTTGTAATCTCTCTTTCACATTTAATATGATACAATAATATGATTTTTTTCCTATAAAGCTTGTTATGTTTTATTGTATGATTCCTTGATCACATACATAGGTTTATATTGAGTTTATGCTATTGCTATCACTTTGGTTGGTTGCATTATTTTGCAGGTTCATCATTGTATGAGCATTGGAACAGAGCTAGGATAGTGATGGCGAGAGGAAGCGACATTTAAACGGTATTTCACTCATCCCTCTTTAGTTAGTAAATTCAATATCTAAAACTTAAGGAAGGCGTCATGTTCTGTCCTGTTTTGTTATAGATCCAGGTGGATCTAGGGAGATCGGTTTGTGTCCGCACTTACGTATTAATCCTAAAACACTCCACATTAGGCAGGACCTATTAGTGCTCAAATGTGCACCATCAAAATTGTAAGCGTCTTCATCAATTTTATCCTAGATTTGTAAAAATTATTAGATTTTTAGCTAGGTCTCACAGTTTCCAAACTCTTCCATCAAATATTGATAAGATCTCACTGTCGATTTTTCCAAAACACATGATCTTTGTCCTGGTGTGCATTATAAACTTCAGAGTTCCTATCATGGTATGTCCTAGCAACACACCTCGTTAAGAAATTTTATCCTCCTGAGACCTCATCTATTCAAATAGGTTTTCATTTGTATTTATGGACAAAGCTTAATTATAACAATGGTTAGGTTTTAAAATTATTATAACTTCTAATCTTCTTTTGAAATCAAAATTCATGATTACTAATAAAATTGAGAATTATTTTTACATGTTAGAAGGAGAAAAAGTTCTTTGGGGTATTTTCAGCCAAATTAGTTTCTCAAGCTTATTAGTTTGGCCAAAATAATATTGGGCCTACTGGCCCAATATCTAATTATATCAAGTCTACCAAGCACCAAGATCTAAGTACACATACAAAGTCAGAAACACAAATCCCATGAGAGGCACAACATGGAGATCCAAGCCATCAAGGAAAGGCGTTAGTTCATGCACAACACGTTGAACTAATAATGGGATAGTGTCGTATATAAGCAACAAGTTTTAGTGATGCATTATCAATTTGGGATTATACCATCGAGGTGAAATCAAACAAATTATTAAATATAAAATGCCGAAGCCAAAGGAAGGAACTTGAGCTTAAAATTACGAGGCATGTTCTCAAATCGACACCAAGTATCAAACCCCTATCATCAATTATCAATTGAGGATTTGACATTTGTCAAGTCACAGTCCTGACTGTCAATCTCCCTGGGTGAATGGATTTCAAGTGCCAAGTGATGATTGATTTTTTATTATAAGTGCCATGTGTTATGCTACTGGTCGGATTTCCCGTTTTCCAAGCTCCAATGGAAGAATCCAAGAAGATTTTCCAACCGTCGTGACTAACAAGTTATTGAGGCACTGTTTGTTATCTAATTCTAAAGAATGATGAACGTCCAGTATGTTTGAGACATGAGGAAGTGTCATTCCAGCTGGATATTGAACATCCACACTCACGCTAAGGTAAAGAAAATATTTCAAAACATCATTGCCCAACGATCATATACAGGTTTCAAATTTGTTTTCTCTGTAATCGGATTCCAACACACATTCAACAAGTTACTTTTAAAAATAAGTCCAGAAGAATTAAAGACCAAGGCCATGATGTAGATTACTAGTGATAGAGTCTTTTGAAATGAGGAAAGAACTTCTATAGAGATTTTTTCCCGATGATGTGTTTACCCTATGTGTTGTAACTATAATGGAAATCTCTCCACACTATAAGTTCGATGAAAATGAGAAATTTCACTGTTGTTCATCAACAAGATTTGTCATCACAGTAGTCATACAAATATCAAACCTTCCAGATTTCCATAACCAACTTGGAAGCCATCTATCATGCATGTTTTTTCTTCTTAAAGGATCGACAATGGTTTTCTTCTGTGGGATTACTTTGGTAACACGTTCTAAAAACAATCAAACTATATAAAATGGATTATTTTTAAGAGAAATCACATGGATCATGTGACTTGTAATTGAAAGGATCTAAATACACAAAGTGGTAGCCAAGATGCATGAGATGCACAGAAGAATGATGACAATATTACTACTAGACTTATTACTAATTAAAAGGAATTCAATAAGACCCTAGAAACATAGTTTCTCTGTCTTTTTCTTTGGACAGTTTTTTGTTTGAGCACCTGTTGGAGTGATAAGGTGTGAATTTTCCTTCATCAAAATATAATTATTTGTCAGATATGTTCAGGATATATCCTACAAAATTATGTGATTACCCAGTAATAAGGAGTTCATTGATTGCAAGCAAGATAATGAAGATTTGAAATAAATCCTTAATCTTGATCGGTGCTGCAGAATGGGATACAAATTCCTATTCTGGAGGTTTCAAAGGAGCGATGGTTGACAGGTGTCATAGGGATATTGCTAGTTGTTAGAAGGTAAATTATGAGCTAGAGGGCCACCTTTCAAAGGGATAAGCGCTCAAAAGGGTCAGTTCATCATCATAAAGGAATGTTAAGGACGTGGTCAGCATGACCCTTATTTTTATCATTTTAGTTATCTTATGTTATCCACATGTTTCCTTTCCATTTTTGAGGGCACAATATGATAGGGTGGTTATTCAAATGATAGTGTTGTCATTAACAGTAAAAGATATAAAAATAATATTGTAAGTTTGATGAAGGGTTAGAATGAGCTACGAGGAAGGGGGCTTTGGACCCAAAGGAATTCAGAGTGGTTATCAATGTGTTCTTTTCCTTTCTTTGTATTTTTTTTCACACTTGTGATTCTTTATCAATGGATATCTGTTTTTCTTTTTCATTTATGGCTTTCTCTGTGTACTAATATTAATGAGTGATTAATTTACTCTTGTTCTTATTCATACGATGATTGAATGAGGTCTTTGTTCTTTGCATTTGTGATGTAGAATATGTTAATACACATATTTTTACTATGAGTTGATTGTCTTAAAGTGTTGGAAGTATCTCTGACATGTTCAGATCACAGTCTTCTTTTTCTCATTCATTTATCAAGCCTATTGTATGATCTGAAGTTTATAAGGCCACTTTTGCTGAAGGATATAGTTGGGAATGTGTAGAGTAGATAAAATTGATTTTCCTTATGTTCAAATCCATGTGACTTTAAAGCTTATCTTTCAAGATTAAATTCAAATTCTTTGCATCTTACCAAGATCACCTGATTACAGTCTAGGGTGACTCTTGGAGTGATAACATTCTTGGCACCGCTGCCAGGGAACAAAGTGTGAATATAGCTTCCCTGGGATAATGACATAGATCCATATCTTGATGGTAGACAAGAAAGGGACACAAAAATTGATTGTAATTATGTACCTGGTGACTCCACAATCAAAGACTCAAGTGGGGAGGATCCTCTTGACAGAAAGATGAAGTGGAAGAAGTGTAAAACCAAGTATCATTTCATTAGTTTTCTACATGAACTCTTGTTCTTCTTTACTAGCTCTTTCCTATCTTTTCCTTTACATATAAAGAGGATCATATTGTTCTTTGTCTATTCGGATAATCATAAGCCTTCTTTTATATATCCATCCTTGCAAGAAGAAAATTTTCATCTTTCTTGTATTGTTGAAGTTGGTCCTGAAACTTCATTTCATCCTATTGATAAGAATGAGGTTTATATGTCAATCCTTCCTGAATCTAATCAACCTTGTAACCATGAGAGTGATGAAGTTGATTCAAATCCTTCAAAGATCTCATCACCTTCTGTTATTACTGTTGAGTCTTTCCATCATTTTGTGACACATATTACTCATCCCACTACTGTTCAAACTAGGATTAGAGACAAGATTTTTAAACCTTTAAGGCTTCCATATTACCTTCATCCTTATCCTCTTAAAGTTTTTGAGTGTCTTCCCCGGTTTTCTGGAGAGGATCATGTTATAGCTGAGAGGCATTTGGAGGCCTTTGAGAACTTTGTCGATCAGTTTGAGATAGTTATTGATGATGTTACCATGAGTTTGTTCTCCAAATATTTGTTTGGAGATGTTGTTGTATAGTTTAAAGGTTTGGGAACTGATTCTATTGGTTCTTGGATCGAGCTATGGAATGCATTTTTAAAGTGTTGGGGTGAGAAAAAGTCCCTTGATTAGTACTTAGCTAATTTTTATGCTTTAAGGAGAAGGGAAGAATAAGCCTTGGATATCCTCAACAAGAGGTTTTACACATTTTATCATAGCATGGCAGTGAAAATATGACCATCCGAGACTGTTGCCATGGTGTACTATGAAATTGATTAGCATTCAGATATTGTCCTTCTCCTGAGAGAAGGGAAATATTCATATTTAAAATTCTTATATGAAGATGTTGAAGAAGTAGAGGATAACATCCATGCTATCAAGAAGATTCGAGATCGAGTATATTTTGAAAATCTGCATGTACAATATGAACAACAACAGGACTATCAATATGTTTTAAATTTGCAGCCAAAAGATAGTGAGTATGAATCAGATCTAGAACAACAACAAGGTTGTAAGTATGTTTTACATTTGGAACTAGATTCTTCAGTGTTTGCATATTTTTCTATGGACAGGGATGCATGTCAAGCTTACGACCAATTTTCAAAACATGTTGAGCATATTATAACTGATGAATTCATAGATAATTATATGTTCTTGGATGATCATTATCAGTGTGATTTAAACCTTTTGTACCATTATCTTGTGATCATCATGCTAAAAATGAAGAGACTGCAATTGTTGATGATCAAGATCTGATCTCAAGGGAACAAGAAGGTTGTTTGTTTTCAAGAAAACATGAATGTATGTATGAGAAGTTACCTTTTCTTAATCATCAAGTTTCCAATCATGGTTTTGAGGATCTAGTTGCAGCTTATATGGAGTCATATGTTTCAGATTGTCTGAAAATTCCATATTTCATTATTTCACCGGTATTCATGGGTGAGCATGTTTCTCTTAAGGAATTTATATCTCTTCTTTCAAATTTATGATTTCCTCTATTGATCAGTGGTATAGATGGGATTACTTCCATCATGAAGTCGATTGAATGGTTACTGTGGAAGTCTTCTTTTACTTGAGAAAGTTGCAGATTTGGTTAGAGGTAGGGTAGCATAGGAAATATGCTTGTTTCTTGAGCATTTTCTTTCCTTCAGTTTGCAGCAGGTTTATCAGTTAGTTGCTTGAATATGTGGCAGAATTTGGTGGTATCATAGGTTGGTTTCACAGTTGAATCCATAGCCTAATGAAAAGGCCACTGGAACTTCTAGGTTCTTGGAGCCTCACAGGGAGGTATCCATCCCAGTTGGAGCCAATGTTAGTGCTCAAATGTGCACCATCAAAATTTTAAGCGTCTTCATCAAGTTTATCCTAGATTTGTCAAAATTCTCATATTTTTAGCCAAGTCTCACAGTTTCCAAACTTTTCCATCAAGTATTGATAAGCTCTCACTATCATTTTTTACAAAAACCATTATCTTTGTCCTGGTCTACATTATAAACATCATAGTTCCTATCATGGTATGTCCTAGAAACACACCTCGTTAAGACTTTTTATCCTCTCGAGACCTCATTTATTCAAATAGGTTTACATTTGTCTTGATGGCCAAAGCTTAATTATAACAATGGTTAGGTTTTAAAATTATTATAACTGCTAATCACCTTTTGAAATAAAAATTCATGATTACAAAATTTCTTTTGGGGCTTTTCAGCCAAATTGGTTTCCTGTGCTTATTATTTTGGCCAAAACAATATTGGGCCTACTGGACTAATCTCTAATTATCTCAAGTCTACCAAGCACCAGGATCTAAGTACACATACAAAGTGAGAAACACAAATCCCACGAGAGGCCCATAATGGAGAGCCAAGCCATCAAGGAAAGGTGTTAGTTCATGCACAACATATCGAACTAATCATGGGATGGTGTCATATATAAGAAACAAGTTTTAGTGATGCATTATCAATGTGGGATTATCCCATCGAGGAAAAACCAAACAAATGATTAAAGATCAAACATCGAAGCCAAAGGAAGGAACTTGAGCTTAAAATTACGAGGCATGTTCTCAAATCGACACCAAGTATCAAACCCCTATCATCAATTATCAATTGAGGATTTGAAATTTGTCGAGTCACGGTCTTGAGTGTCAATCTCGTTGGGTGAATGGATTTCAAGCGCTAAGTGCTGATTTATTTTTTATTATAAGTGTAAGGTGTTATGCTACTGGTCGGATTGCCCATTGTCCAAGCTCCACAATTGAAGAATCCAAGAATATTTTTGAAACGTTGTCACTAAAAATTTATTGAGGTATTTTCCATTAGCTAATTATGAAGCATGATGAACGACGAGTATGTGTGAGGAATGAGGAAGCGCCATTCCAATTGGATATTGAAAATCCACACTCACTCCAAGGTTAATAAAATCTTTCAAAAAATCATATCCCAATGTTCATATAGATGTTTGAAATATGTTTTCTATGTAATCGGATGTCAGCGCACATTCAACAAGTTAATTTTATAGAGAAGTACAGAAGAATTAAATATCAAGGCCATGAGGCAGATTACTAGTGAAAGAGTCTTCTAAAATGAGGAAAGAACTTCTATAGATATTTTCTCCCAATGATGTGTTTACCCTATGTTTGGTAACTGTAATGGAAAGCTCTCTGGACTATAATTTCGATGAAAATGAAAAATTTCATTGTTGTTCATCAACATAATCTGATCACAGCAGGCATACAAATATCAAGCCTTCCATATTTCCATAACCAACTTGGCAACCATATAGCATGCCTATGTTTTATTCTTAAAGGATCAACAGTGGTTTGATTCTGTCGGATTACTTTGGTAACATGTTCTAAAAACAATCAATCTATATAAAATGGATTACTTTCAAGAGAAATCACATGGATCATGTGACTTGTAATTGAAAGGAGCTCAGTACACAAAGTGGAAGCCAAGATGCATGAGATGCACAAAATAATGATGATAATATTACTACTAGACTTATTACTAGTTAAAAGGAATTCAATAAGACCCTAGAAACAGAGTTTCTCTATCTTTTTCTTTGGACATTTTTTTGTTTGAGCACCTATTGGAGTGATAAGGTGTGAATTTTCCTTCATCAACACATAATTATTTCTCAGAGGTCTTCAGTAGATCTCTTACAACATTATGTGATCACCCAGTAATAGTGAGTTCATTGATTGCAAGTAAGACAGTAAAGATTTGAAATAAAGCCTTAGTATTGATAGGCGTTGTAGAATGTGCTACGAATTCCCATTTTGGAGGTTTCAATGAAGGGGTGGTTGCCAGGTGTCATAGGAATATTTCCAGTTGTTAGAAGGTCAATTATGAGCTAGAGGGACATCTATCAAAGGGAAAATACCTCAAAAGGATCAAGTCATCAACATAAAGGAATGTTAGGGGCGTGGCCAACATGACCCTTGTTTTTAGCATTTTAGTTATCTTCTATTATCCACATGTTTCCTTTCCATTTTTGAGGGCACATGATCCAATGGTAGGGTGGTTATTTGAATGATAGTGTTGTCACTTACAGTAAAAGATATAAAAATACTATTGTAAGTCCGAGGAAGGGTTATAATGAGCTAGGGGGAAGGGGGATTTGGACCCAGAGGAATTCAGAGTGGTGATCATTATGTTCTTTTCCTTTCTCTATATTTTTTTTCACACTTGTGATTCCTTATCAATGGAGATCAGTTTTTCTTTTTCATTTTTGTCTTTCTCTATGTACTAATATTAATGAGTGATTGATTTACTCTTGTTCTTATTCATACGATGATTGAATGATTTCTTTGTTCTTTGCATTGATGATGTAGAATTTGTTAATACACAGATTTTTACTGTGAGTTGACTATCTTAAAGTGTTGGAAGTATCTCTAACATATTTAGATCACAATATTCTTTTCCATGTTCATTTATAAATCCTATTCTCTAATCTAAAGTTGCAAAGGCCACTTTTGTTGAAGGATATAGTTGGGAATGTGTACAGTAGATAAATTTGATTGTCCTTATGGTCAAATCCCCATGACTTTAAATCTTATCTTTAAAGATTAAATTTGAATTATTTGCATGTTACCAAGCTCACGTGATTACAGTCTAGGGTGACTCTTGGAGTGATAATAGGACCCACGGTGGGGAAAACCACTTTTTGGACCCCCCCCCCCCCCCCCCNGGCCCCCCCCCCCCCCCACCGTTAAAGGTAGAAAGATCAGGGGGCTTTGAAAAAGCATGAGGACCGTTGATCTGGAGATTATGGATTTCGTCGATGGAGACTTGTGCGGGATTTAAACACTACAAGAGAAAATGTCTTGTCCTCTAGCAAACTTAGGATAAAAAATATGCACTATGAAGCACTAAGCTTTCTTTTTACCCCTTTACATTATAATTTCATTTTCTTATGCTAGAATAACCAAATTTAATCAAATAAGGGTGTAATTTGAAATGCAAACCCTGCTGATGTTTTATTTTCTGTTTCCATTGGGAAATCATTTGCAAAATGAAATATTATTTACCACATAAAATCACTGAAGGAATAGATTTCAATCACCATCTGATCCTATGAAATATAAGACTCTAAAAGTTGGGTTAGTCTCAGCAAATCCAAGTTGATTCAAAAAGAAGACATCAATTGGGTTTTCATATCAACAACTCCAAGTATTCCTCACTTGAGGGATCAATAAGTAGAAACAATAGTTCTTGTCGAATATTCCAATCGACGAATACTCAGTCAAAACTAAATTCGATCGTCATGTCGGGTTGATCCTTAGTTGACCACTTCCAAGAAAATCATCAATAACTAAGAGGGATGTTGCATGAATGTATATTCGATGATACAAAACTAACTGAATTCTCTAAACATCTGGTCAAATCATTCCACGAACATCCATCAATCCAACCACAATCTATCGTAGTAGTCAACATTAGTCCACAATTGACTTTCACATATCTTCTGTAAATATTTGAAAGCATGATTGTCATTCCTTTTATTTTTATGGTGAGGTTGATTATAGGGTATATATTTGTGTTAGTTGATCAGAGGAAGTAGGCTTAGGTTTAGGCTCACTTACAGCAGTAGAAAAACTTGGCATATCAACAACAATGTCACTTGTCATAACATGCTCAAATTTTGGTATATGAGGAACATGAAACTCATCAATCTATTTGGAAAAATGAATAGTAGGTTGGCCTTCTGTAACACATTCATAACTCTTCCTGTAACAAACAAAACTTCCCTAGTTGTAACAAGGCCAGGTGTCGGTAGGGAGGAAACAACATCATATCCAAGACCAGTCTTAATGAATGGAGACATTTGATAATTGATGATATCGTCTAAGGTTGTGACACTCTTTTCAAACTTTAGGATTCTGTTCAACTGATTGTTTGAATTTTACAAATCCTTTCTTAAGGAAACAAGTTTAGCTTCTAGATTCTCGCAATTTTCCTCCTTTTCCTTCAACTAAATTCTCACCACTTCTTCTATCCTTCTTTCCTCTTCTAATTGAAATTTTAGGCTTATGATAATATTTTATGATTATTCAAGGCTTTGTGACAATTTTCCTATTGAATCACAATCATATTCTTCATAATTATGCAGCTTCTCCTTTTGTTTCAAATTATTTTTCCTCGACTTCTTTATTTCACTTAAGGCACATATGAGTTATTCTTCAAGATCCACTTCTCCATCTTTTTCTTCATTTTATTCTTATGAATCCATCATTTCTTTGTCTTAATCAATATTTGTTTCAATTTCCATAAAGATATTTTCTTCTCTAATACTACCAAAACTTCTTTCATTGCTTTATTTAGATGAGTCACTGACCCCTTTTGAGTAGAGGCTCTTTTTCTGCTTATAAGAGTTCTTCTTCTTTTCATGCTTGTCATGTTTGTGGATATTTTTGTGTTGATGATGTTTTCTCTTTACATTATATTATTATTCATTATCACTACTTTCATTTTTCACATATGGACACTTAGCATCAAAATGTCCTACTTTTCCATAGGTAAAACATTTAAATGGAAATGTACCTTTGTATTTTCCACATCAGTTTTTGAGTTTTCTCACAAAAAAAAATTCCTCTACATCTGATTCATAGTTGGAACAATCGCTTGGTATGTGTTCTTCGTTCTTGATCTTATTTGAGGCTTTGATAGTTACTTCCTTATTTGATGGTTTTTCCTTTTAAAATTTTAATTTTATATGCAATCAGGATCCCATGCAATTCATCCATTGTTAATTTATCCAAACCCTTTATTTCCTCAATGGTGGAAACTTTGGAATCAAATATTAAGGGGAGTGAACTCAACAAATGTTTCACAATAATTGGTTTTGCAACTATTTCACCAAGTCCTTTGATGGTGTTGAAAATTTCATCCACATGGAGGAGATAGGATGCAAACGTTTCTTTGTCTTTCATCTTCGGACTCTCAAACTATCTTCTATGAGTTTGGAGCTTATCCTTCTTGACCTTGTCATATCCTTCATGAATGTTTTGAAGTTTTTCCCAAATTTATTTCGTTGATTTGCAATGAATTACTTTAACAAACTAGTATTATGACAGTCCACACAAAATGGCATTCATGGATTTTACATCATTTTCATTATCCATTTTCCTAGTTGTATATGTTGGTGGGGTTGTTGGGGATATATAACTAGTCACAACTGATTGCTAAATATTAAAAGCAAGGACCATTAGATATGTTCTCATCCTTATACTCCAGAAGGCATAGTTTTTTTCGTCAAACAATGGAGCCCTATTTGTAGAGAAACCTTCATGACTATCCATTTGTGCTCCCGAGATCTACCTTTTAATGGTTAGATGGTTTCTGAAGGAATCAGATTTGATACAAATTGTTGAAAACACACTTATACTGAGGGGGGGTGAAAACGTATAAGACTATATTTTTATTTTTAACATTCATAAACCATAATGAAGCAATCATATAAATGTAACAATTGGAAGACACAATATTTGATGTGGAAACCATTTCGGGAGAAAACCAAAAAAAACTTCTTTTTATGAGCTTGTAGGAACCAACCTACGATTACAAATGTTTGTAGGAACCAACCTATTGACCACCATTTTGGTAAACAGTTCTTAGTCATAGAAGAATTTCCATTCTCCCCCTCATTTTTAAGTCGCTTGCAGAGCTGCTACTACTACACATTTCTAAGATGATCTCTTCAGTTTTTTCACTATTTAGAATATTTTTAGAAATTACGATAAGAATTTCTTAATCGATAGCAATGATGGTCGTTGGATAGTTGTGCATGTTGGATAGGTAACAATTTCAATGCTCATTTTTGGCAAGATGGACACGGTAATTGGTGAAGTTGACAAAACAATAATGTTAGGGACCTAACCCCTCACATAGGTAGAATAATATATTCTGGTGTAATAAAGGTCAATATTAATAAGGCCTAGCAATAAGGAAGAATAAGTCCAATGTAAGAAGACCTAATAGAAGATTCTTCTTCTAGAAGAATCATCCTCTAGATGGTTCTTTTGATAGACATGATTAGTATAAATAGGAGTCGAGGGTATGAGAACTGTTGTATTGGATATTATTGTAATAGAGATCTGTTGTGTTGGAGCTTGCCCCCTTGAAGAGGCAAGTGAACATTACTCTCAGTAATCAAAGTACTCTTTCTGGTGTTATTCTGATATCATTTTGGTGTTATTGTGGTGTGTTTCTAGTTATATTGTTGTTTATCTGCCATTTCTAGCATTTTATTTATGTTCTGCATACTTTTTATATCTGGAATATTACAAGTGGTATCATAGCACTTTCCTTGGCAGAAAATATTGGGTTAATTGTTTTCAGAGTAGAGATGTATTCCAATGTCTTTAAGCTACAAAGATCTTTCATTACGTGCATAAACCCACGGTTGAGGGATTCATACATGCAGGAAATACAAGTGGTAATTAAGCGCACATCTGTTGGTCGCTCGTGTAACCCTTGTTGGCCCCTTCGAGTGGTAGTGCATCAGACAAAACCTATATACGGATCAACATAGATTTCCTGAATCCCTCTTTAGATAAATTGATCAGTCGCCTGACTGCTATAGTGCCATCGAGAACAACACTCAGGAAGATACTCTCTAGTACCTGGGTAGTTGGGTATTACAACTAAGGGCACGGTCTAGCCTCCTTAGTTGGTGCCCTGAGTATTGGGCAGAGTACTATTGTTGGACCCCACACGTACATCAGAGAGATATAGAACAAGGAAAACCCTTGTTTGTATAACCCTTGGGGATAGGAACAAAAAATAAAACATAAAATATCTATTATCGTGCAACTATGTTGGAGTTGCCGAATCACTACACATTTCTTCCTAGTTAAGAATTTGGTCATTTCATCATTGCAATATTCTTCAGACCGGAGTATAACTTTATAGGTGTGTTAAAAAAAAATATAGAAAGTTTTGCACTATTATTTGAGACCTATTCCATTGGATTTATCTCTTCTCCCTTATCACATTCATACCTATCATTTTTCAGCAAACTTTTTGACCCCACCCACTCCTTTTCAGTTCCCTCATCATCATGGCCCATACCCGTAACCAAGAATTGGAAGCTCACTTCAATACCTTGCAATCTAATTTCACAGAGACCCAAGAAGAAGTGAGACAACTCAGTGTCAATATTGCCTCCATCAATAAAAACATGCATTCCTCCATCGCCACCTCAATCATAGAACTCAAAGAAGACCTCAAACAAGACATGACTACCCAGCTTGAATCTGTCACTTCGATGATTTGCACCAAGATGCATATCCCTATAGATCCCCCTTTATCTGACCCACCTTTGCATATTGAAGATGAAACTTCCTCTCATTCCCATAATTTTCAGTCCCATCACTTTCAACATAACCTACGCCTTTCACGAGTGGATGTGACCAAATTTGATGGCTCGGATCCCACTGGTTGGGTAACTCAAATGGAACATTATTTCTCTTTGTATGATATTATAGATGACATGGAAAAACTCCAGTATGGTGTTCTCCATATAGATCAAGAACTTTGGCAATGGTGGCAATGGAGAAAAACTATATGTCAAGGGTATCTTGCTTGGACACACTTTGTGAAAGAGATTTATGAACGCTTTGACACTGACACCAACCATTTAGGTTCTTTGACAAAGTTGAAACAATCTGGCACAGTGGAAGAATTTGTAGTTTCTTTTGAGCGACTGGATTTTTGTACAGAGGGCATGTCTGATGCTTTTTTCCGAGAATGTTTTATCATTGGCCTCAAGGATGACATCCGTGCCTATGTCCTCATGGATCAGCCTCAGAGTTGGGTGGAGTCTATTAAATGAGCTAAGGAAGCACAATAGGTTGTCTCTTCTCAAAACCGAAACCCTCCTTTATTCCTCGCACTAAACCAGTAAATCCCACTCCTCCTTCTACTCCACTAAAGATCCAAAAATTGATTGGGGCCAAAATGGATGAATGCCAACTCAAAGACATTTGTTATAATTATGATGACAAATATTTTTCGGGACACAAGTGTAAGGAACAAAATATTTTTATGGCCATATTGGAGGATGTTTCAGAAGAGGATGTTGAAGCTCCCCTTGTGTCTGAGTCACTTGAACCCACCGACATTTCCCCTCCCTTAGACCCTCCCGAAGTAGAACCAGTCATTTCCCTAAATTCTCTCAATGGCTTCTCTTCTCCATAAACCCTCAAACTAATTGGATACATCAAGCATAGGAAGATCATCATTCTTGTTGATAGTGGAAGCATCCATAATTTTATTCATCACCACATTTCCCAAGAAACTAATTGCTATATCCATGCATTCAATAATTTCCAAATCATGATTTCCAATGGCAGGTCCATGAAATGTGGAGGGCGTTGTGAAAATGTGTCTCCAAATTGGTGACTACCACCTGAAATCTCATATGTTTGCTATCGACATGGGCAATTGTGACATTGTGTTGGGTGTATAATGGCTAAGGACTTTGGGTCCCATTATTATGGATTTTAAGGAATTAACCATGCAATTTGACCAAGAGGGCTAGCAATATAAGTTCCAAGTCATCACCGTCAGTTCCCCTGAGATCATTAGTTCCCATCACATGGAAAATTTTCTCAAAAAATATCATTCAGGCGTTATTGCCCAATTCCATGTGATAAAAGCAATTGAGACAACCAATGTGCCGCAGGACCTCCAATCCATCCTCTCTAAACATCAAGTGGTTTTTTTCCACTCCCCGTGGACTCCCTTCTTCCTGTGGTTTACATGATCATTCCATTCCCCTTGTTCCAGGAAGCCTTCCTCCCAATATTCGTCCCTATCATCACCCCTTTTCCCTAAAAAATGAAATTGATAAAATGGTTCAAGAAATGCTTAATGCAGGTGTTATCTTCCCTAGTACGAACCCCTACTCTTCTCTAGTGGTCATGGTCATGAATAAATATTCTCGGCACATGTGTCTTGATTTTCACTCTCTCAACAAGCTCACCATTAAAGACAAATTTTCCATTCCTGTCATTGATGACCTCTTGGATGAATTGAGTGGCACCCAGTTCTTTACTAAACTTGATCTTTGTTTTGGCTACCACCATATTCGTATGAAAGAGGTAGACATTCCTAATACTTCATTTAGAACTCATGAGGGCCACTATGATTTTTTGGTCATGCCCTTTGGTTTGTGTCATGCTCCCTTCACTTTCCAAAGCCTCCTGAATCATGTCTTCCATCCTTTTCTCTGTAGTTTTGTCTTAGTTTTCTTTGATGATATCCTCATCTATAACAAAACCTGGACAAACCATCTTGCTCATGTGGATCGATTTCTCTATCTACTCTCTCAACACCAACTTTTCCTGAAACAATATAAATGTGCTTTTGGCACCTCAGAAGTCGAATACTCGGGTCATCTTGTTGGAAAGCATGATGTTAGGGTGGATCCTAAAAATATTGAAGCTATGAAAGACTGGCCTCACCCATAGACTCTCAAAATCTTGCATGGATTTCTGGGCTTAACAGGTTATTATCGCAATTTAGTTAATACCTATGGAAAGATTGCGGCCCCTCTCACTGCACTCCTTAAAAAGAATTCTTTCACCTGGAATCCAGTAGTTGCTTAGGATTTTCAAACCTTGAAGATGGCCATGTGCACCACTCCAGTCCTAGCACTTCCTGATTTCAAAAATACCTTTGTCCTGGAATGTGATGCTTCAAGAAAAGGAATTGGCATTGTCCTTATGCAAGAAGGTCGACCTTTGGCCTTTACCAACAAACAATTTTCTAAACAAAATTTGGGAAAATCAATCTATGAAAAGAAAATTTTGGCTATTATGCATGTCGTTGATCTTTGGCACCCTTATCTATTGGGGAAACACTTCCAAATTAAGACAAATCATCAAAGCCTCAAGTATTTTCTAGAACAACGCATTTCCTTCCCAGAGAAACAAAAATGGGTGACTAAGCTATTTGTCTATGATTATGAGATCATTTATAAGAAAGGAAAATACAATGTGGTTGTGGATTCACTTTCCCAAAAATATGAAGATGAAGGGTCCCTTTTTTTATCTCTCCTTGATTGTACCATATTGGCTCCAAGATGTTTTCCAGGAATGGCTACATGATCCCAAACGTTCGCATATTATACAACAATTGCAGTTCAATTATCGAGTTTCCTCGGGGTACTCTTGGCTCCATGATGAGCTTTGATACAAAGGTCATTTGTATTTAAGTAAATAGTCAAAAATTAAATCCACGATAGTTTCTGAGCTTCATGCTACACCCACAGCTGGGCACTCAGGGTTTACCAAAACCTATGACAGGTTCAAATGTTCTTTTTTCTGGGAGGGTATGAAACAGGACGTTTGTAATTTTGTGGTTGAATGTGATGTGTGTCAAAGCAACAAGGGAGAAATAGTCAAATATCCTGGCACACTACAACCGCTTTTGATTCCACCTGTTGTTTGGTGAGATATCTCTATGGATTTTATTGTAGGCTTACCTAAATAAGGAAAACAATCAGTCATCATGGTGGTCGTTGATCTCCTTTCCAAGTATGTTCATTTATGTTCTCTTCAACACCCATTTACAACATCCATTTTGGCTCAACGTTTCATGGATCAAGTCTTCAAGCTTCATGTCATGCCGCATTCTATTGTTTCTCATCGTGACATAACTTTCACCAACAATTTTTGGCAATAATTGTTCAAGATACAAGGCACCCAATTGCAACTCATCACAACTTATCATCCCCAGACTGATGGTCAAACTAAAGTTGTCAACAAGTGTTTGGAAACATATTTGAGGTTTTTTTCATCGGAAAAGAAAAATCAGTGGGCTCAATGGTTTCCACTAGTTGAATGGTGGTACAACACTTCATACCATACAGATACTCACATGAATCCTTTTGAAGTAGTATATGGAAAAAAACCACCTTCATTTATCTCATATTTACCAGGTATCTCGAAGGTCTAGGAGGTGGACCAAACACTTATAGTTCAAGAGGCTATTCTTTGTACCCTCAAAGAGAATTTGGTCATGTCCTAGAATCAGATGAAGAAAAAAAAAGATCAAGGTCGCTCTGAACGTCAATTTGTAGAATGGGATCAGGTGTTTCTTCGACTACAACCTTACAAGAAAAATTCCCTCAAGGTTAACCATTGTTAGAAACTGGAACCCAAATTTTATGGTCCTTATACTATTCTAAAGCATGTGGGACAGGTGGACTATCAGTTATCTTTTCCCAATCATTCTAAGCTACATGTTGTTTTTCATGTTTGCTTCTTAAAGAAGGCGATTGGAAATAAGTTCCAAAATCAAACCAACCTTCTAGAGTTGGATGAAGAAGGCTCCATGTGGCTACAACCAGAAGCCATTTTGGACCAACGTGAGTGTCTCCTGCATCATCAAACCATCAAGGAAGTGTTAGTCCAGTGGAAATATACAACCCCAGAAGATTCCACTTGGGAACCAACTACCATTCTGCAACAATTTCCACATCTCAAGCCTTGAGGACAAGGTTTTTTTTAAAGGGGAAGACATGTTAGGGACCTAACCCCTCACGTAGGTAGAATAATATATTCCGATGTAATAAAGGTCAATATTAATAAGGCCTAGCAATAATGAAGAATAATTCGAATGTAAGAAGACCTAATAGAAGCTTCCACTTCTAGAAGGATCTTCCTAGAGATGGTTCTTTTGATAGACATATTTAGTATAAATAGGAGTCGAGGGTATGCAAACTGTTGTCTTGGATATTATTTTAATAGAGCTCTGCTTTTCTGGAGGTTTCCCCCTTGAAGAGGCAAGTGAACATTGCTCTCAATAATCGAATTGCTCTTTCTAGTGTTATTCTGATATCATCTTGGTGTTATTGTGGTGTT
Source organism: Picea engelmannii (assembly GCA_009831015.1). Lineage (NCBI taxonomy): Eukaryota > Viridiplantae > Streptophyta > Pinopsida > Pinales > Pinaceae > Picea > Picea engelmannii. Next base: position 29,872 of record ML850503.1, read on the forward strand.
TTTCTGGTTAGATTGTTGTTTATCCGCCATTTATAACATTTTATTTACGTTTTGCATACTTTTTATATCTGGAATATTACAAACAATTATCATGGTTATTGACCTATCACTAAAATGGCCCATTCTATCATTCCTCATCTTTTAACGCTTTCATATTTCACACTCATGATTATCATATTAACACAATATATTTTCAACCCTCATACATCACTCTTTGTTACCTTATACCTCACCTTATCTACATAACGTCTTAATAATGAGAGAGTGAATGAAATTTTGGAAGCTAGTCAAGGCCATGCTACAACTTTTGGAACATTTCATATTATACCCAAGATACTACTCCTTATGTTTACATGTCTCACTTTTCAAAAAGATATAATTCATCCCTCTCATTTCTAATTATGAAATTACCTCATAAATGTTATACCATAAATTTGGGTTATAACTTTGGCACATTTTCATGCCCTACCAAATGCTAAAATATATATATTAGTTTATCATATGACATTGGCCATAATTGTTTCAATATATTTTAACCTTGACTTTATTGTTTTACTCCATGTTATAATATGTTCCTTACTACTATAGGTTAAACCCACATACAAGTATGTTGGGATTGTTTTTCCACTTTGGTGGGTAAAGAAAGCCACCTAGTTTCCTTGTTAGGCCAGCAAGACAATAAAATAAAATAAAAAAACAAAAACAAAAACTACACTAAGAATATTAAAACTAAAATGGATGCATGAAAGAGACACAAGAAATAGATACCAATAGTAATGGTATGCAAATTGTTAACACCTAGGAGAAGTATGGGAACTTATGAGTTCCCTCTTCCTCCTCGGTAAGGATATTGAATACCCCAAATACAAAGTTATCTCTCTTTTAAGATAATGGAAATACAATGGTGAAGACTTGATTATTGAACTTCTCAAGGGGAGGGAGGCACAACACTTGTTATTGATGCTCAAATAGCTCTAAGAGAATGATGGATTCTCCAAAACCAAATGAACATCATAACAATACTCAAAATTAGTATCTTTGTTTGCATACCTTGGTCATGTATTTATAGGAACAATGCAATGTTTTTCATAACTTTCTTGTAGTGTGAATGAAATACATTTGAAGGTACTTTGCATCCTTTGAATAGCCCCAAGGTAAGATTTCAGGATGATTTTGGAGTCTTATCATGGTACACTTCAACCTGGAAGTGGTTGAGGCCCAACCAACTTCATTAATGCATTGTTTCCACATCAACACGAGTTCTTGTGGAGACATCTATGCATACTACACAATTTGCATAGTCAACATTGTGTTGGCTCACGCAGATACGTGCAAGCAATATTTGGCGAGACTGTGCTAAAATTCAATAACTATTTGCATAGTTTTGCTTGTTGAATAGGTTTTGTAAATGCTCGATGTATTCTGATTAATATGTTGTGTTAGTATTTTCTTCAACCATTTCTTGTATTGATGTGAGTAATTTTTTGGTGATAACAAATTCCCCTTATGTGTGAGGTTAGGAGAATACATACAGCCAAAATATACCATTGTTTAGACTTTTGATGGTGATTTCATTGTCGAGAAGAGTGAGAGATTTTGTATTGAGGAACTGTGAGAGTGATCCATTGGAGGGACAGGGGACTAATATGTGAACCAAATATTCTCTAGAAAAATTAAAAAATTCTACAAACAAGGTGGGAATTCCCCATGCTCGTGTCATGATACCATAATATTATAATTGTAACTTAAATATGTTGATGAAGTGGATATTTGCATCACCCTCGAGAACGTTAATAATAATGAATTATTTTTATGTGGAATGAATTGGCTCTGGATTGAGGAATAAATAACTCGGAGGCATTGATGACCTGTCAAATTCAAAGGTCTTTGGCTACTACTTAAAATTGCAATGGTCACATAGTAATACCCACTATAACATGAAACTTTGTTGAGGTTTAATGTTATGGGGGTCAACGACATCAAAAAGAAATGAAGACTTTTTCTATGTCATCT
>ML850504.1:0-13194 GCA_009831015.1 Picea engelmannii
CAATATTGAGCACGATCTTAAAGACCAAACCAACATTGTCTTAACTTTATTCAATACCATCTTAGAAACTACTAATACTCAGGCTGAGCTTGAACGCCTGTGGGAATTAATTGAACAAGACATAAGTATTCGTGAACACTAGGAGGCCAGGCAAAGGCAGCCTAGGAATCAGTTGTAGCTCTCTTTTTCCTAAAGTTTTGATCTTCTTTTTCATGTCCTCAAATCCTGGCATCTTTAGGAGAAGAAGAGGATTGTCTCCTGAAATCACTCATATCATTGAAATAGGAAGAAGGAAAGATATTTTGTCAACCCAACAAGGTACTCTAAGGAGAACTTTGTCTGATTCAGCTAATTCACCTTTCTCACCCTCACCCATCATTTACAAAATGGCATCTGCGGGTGGCTCTGGTGGTATTGGAGGTACCTCATCATCTCAACCTTCAGCCTCCTCAGTAATTGGTAGTTTGTAGAGCCATCAGGTTCATGTCCAAACGACTACCAACCCTGCTAAGATCATCGAAAAATTATGGGCTTTTTCAATTCGACAAAGATGTTAATACCACTATGTGGCACGTATCCTCTCCCTTGAACCTACCACCTACTACTCGTCCATTACCAAAATTTAAAGAGAATCTACCTAGGTTTTCCAGAAATAATACAGTCACTACAAACGAACACTTGGTAGCATTCTCCAATGTCTGTCACAATATAGGAGCTAATGATAATGACACTTGCATGCGCTTATTTTTCAACTCTCAAAGGGAAAGCAGTGGCATATTTTTTTTTATCTCCCTCCCAAAATTCTTTCCACTTGGGAAGAGTTATTTTACTGCTTCAAGTCCACTTATGGGCAGTCTAAGAGCCCAACCAAACAACTACGGGAATATAGTAACATTTCATACAAGGATGGTGAGACTATTAAGTCTTTCAATCTTTGTTTCACCAAGTTCTATAATCAAATTCCCGAACTTATTCGTCCCTAGAACCAAGTTTCCTTTATGCATTACTATAATGCTCTACCTTCCCCTTATTGGCATAGGCTTGAAGAAAATGTTATTGATAATCTTGGTTCCGCTCTTCATACTTTTCTAGAATATGAAGAACAGTTAGAAAGATCAAGTCTCCCCAAAGGGGAATCGGTTAAACAAATGGACATGTATGCCCTCCTACAACTTGTATAGGATATGAACAATCGGATGATAGCATACGAACAAAATAGAAATGTCCCTTCACTTACTATTGGTGCATCATTTTATTCCTCACCACCTTTTAGGAATACCAATGAAAACAACTTTCAGCCCAAAGCCATCATGTCTCGCAGTTGGTGTAACTTTTGCGAAGAAAATCATGAGGAAAGTACTTTTGAGGTAAAAAAGTGTGCCAGAGATAAGATCTTTGGCAAAAATCCTGAAACCACCATTGTTGTTCTAGATTGGGAAGAACTGGAATATGTCATGATCATAAACACTAGGTATAAATCCTATGCTTCGAAAGGAAAATATGATCCCCCTCGTACTTCTTCTAGTCTAAGCTCATCTTCACAAGCTACCATTGTACAAGCTACCAAAACTCCTGACAGTCAAGGAGTTACATCCCCTCTTTTCTCTTCCAAATATAACATTATCAACCAATTGGCTAATATCAAGGTTGATGCTACTCTTCTGGACATGGTTGTTGTTCTTGAACAAAAGCATATCAAAAATTTTATGGAAGGAAAATCTTCAACCATAGCAATCTTTTTGAAGAGGCTAAAGAAGAGGATATTATTGTAAATAAAGTAGGTGTAAATAATTTTATACACCTTGTAAAAAACCCTCCATTTTTCATTTCTATAAAAATTATGGATAAAATAGGCCATTATTGCCTAATTGATGGCGGTTCGGGTCCAAGCGTAATGTCAAAATAAATTATGGAAGAGCTAGGATTATCATGTACCAATGAAAATTCTAGAAGCATTCTCTCATATAACAGTCTACAGTAGTCAACTATAAGTGAAATAAAAAACGTGACTTTGATTCTATGTGCACATCCTGAAATAAGGACAACCCTCAACATCCAAGTAATTGACATGCTAGTAAGTAACTATTCTATCATATTAGGAAGAGACTGGCAAGCCTTGACATGTGGATATCTTTCTCTTGATGGAACACACTTATCTGTTCCTCGAAAATGAAAGAATATTATAGTCCTAAGGGAAGGAATAATCTCACCAATACATAGAGAGCATTCCATAGGCTAACGTAAACTATGTCGAGGAAGACTTAGGAGTGTACTCCATCTTTACGGATGAGGGTGACACTGCCTCGGAACAAATTGACCTGGAGGATGGTATGTGGCACATGCACTTTGATGGCTCAAGCTCCAACGAAGGTAATGTAGCTAGCATTATCTTATACTCACATGTAGGTAAAATTCACAACCTTTCTCATAGGCTAGATTTTGCTTGCACAAATAAAATCATCGAGTTTGAAGTATTATTGCTAAGCATTGAAAATGCTTATAATTTAGGTTGTGGACACATTACAGTTTTTGGGGACTCTAAACTTGTTGTGAACCTTGTACGTAAAATCTACTCTTCTAGAAATAATTTGATAAAACGCTACACCCAAGCTGTTTGGATGCTTATCTTAAATTAATTATCATTTAACATCACTCATGTTAAAAGGGAACTTAATTCAATGCCTAACAGGTTAGCTGTATTTGTAGCATCTCCTACTCAGAAACTTTTGCCTCAAAGACCTGATTGTACTTTTTAATATTTATATTGTCCTCACATTCCCGACAATGTAGAGTCATGGCAAGTCTTCCCTAGTGATGAAGGCATATGTTCTTTCATACAAAATGAACCATTTAATCCCAATGAGATTATAACCATGGAAAAGAACAAAATTTTGAAAGGCTTGACTCCTCTCGAAAGTTCATTTTCATTGAGTGATATAGGAAATAAAGAGACGCATAAATAAGAGGAGTAAAAAAGGAAAGTGGGTGAAACCATTTCCTTGAACATTGTAACACCTGATTTCCCCAAGAAATTTAAGATAGGTGCCCAATGTTCTGATGAAAAAAATATGAAATTCATTGATTTACTTTATGAATTTCAAGATGTTTTTGAAAGGTCATATGAGGATCTTCATGGTTTTGGTCCTTATCTCATACTTCATGCCATTCCTATCAAGGAAGGGATAAAACCAGTTAGGAAAAAACAAAGACCCATTAACCCCGCACTTGAAGCTACTATTAGGCAGGAGTTGGAAAAACTTTGGAAAGCTGGTATAATTTTTCCGATTAAGTATTCTAAATGGGTTTCAAATTTGGTCCATTTTCGAAAGACAACTGGTCAGATCCGATTATGCGTTGATTTCTGTGCATTGAATAGAGTGAGCGTAAAATACCATTTTTCAAGCTCCCTAACATGGAAATGATTTTGCAACAAGTTGCAGGGTCACAAATGATGTCCTTACTTGATGGTTTCTCTAGTTATAATCAGATCAAGGTAAAAAAGAATGATAGGTACAAAACCACTTTCACCACACGTTGGGGCACATTTTCTTATGAACGCATGCCTTTTGGCTTATCTAATGCAGGAGCCACTTTACAAAAATCTATGCAAATAAATTTTGACGATCCAATCAGTAATATTATCCAGTTTTATCTTGATGACTTGACTGTTTATTCAAAGAACCGGTTGGATCATTTTGGTCATCTAATAAAATTTCTCATGCGATGCAAAAAGTTCGGTATTTCTTTAAATCCTTCTAAATCTATCATTGGAATTGTTATCCCCTGGCCTAGGGATAACTGAGGAGATTATGTCTCGAGGCCCACAGGTCCTAGACATGGAGTAGCGAGAGCCAGATCAATTTGAGCATGGCCCTAGAGGGCCCATCCTTTTCTTTCTCCAGCGCCTCCACTTTGTCAGCAGCAGTAGCATCCATCACATCAGCCTGGTCTTGGAGCAAAGATGGGTCTTGCTCCATGAGGTAATGATTCAGGGTATAATGGTATGTGTCACTCTGATCCTCAAAAATTTTGAATATGTGCATTTAATTATTTTTGCTTCTAACGTGTGCTTGGACCTGGGGGGGATGACAGGATTCCCTAGTAAGTTGGTTCCCATAGGGTTTGAGTTGACACTGGGGGGATTCATGAGAGGTCATCGTCCGCCCTTGCCATACTTAACACCTTTCATCTTTTTCCCTCTCATCTATCCCATTACACTGGTTTAGGCATTGGGCTGGCCAAATATCTAAGGGTTGTACCTTGCCTTGTCGGAAGAAGGGGCTAAAGGCCCAAAGGGTAAAAGTAGTTGGAAAAAGACAAAAGTAAAAAGAATGAAACCTTGATATGCTTTACCCAGGGATCCCTAAGAAAGCAATAAAAAGCTTCTCAGCAAGAAACAGAGGGACCCATAAAAAATAATAAATCAAGACCTAGTTAGAGGATAGGGGGTATCATCATGAGCCAACCTATTAGGTCCATGGGCATGTAGCGGTACGACACTATCGACAGTTGGTCACCAAGCTAGGGTAGTGGCTCTTTGTGGCATAGCCAAGATAAAGGGGGTCTCATCACGAGCCAGCCTTCTCGTTTCCATGAAATACTTGTGGGTAACATTGCCACCACTGGTCACCACACCAGGACAATGTCCCCTAACTATCCTCTTGGAAGAAAAAGCAATAAGAATAAAAGATAAAAGTCATGAATGGGCTTGGAAAAATTTGCATCCATGACAATGTGCATCTCACCCTCTTCAGAGGCACCCACAGGTAAGCTATACATTTCCCTGCTATCACTGCACCCCTTTCCCATACATCCCTTACCACCGCATCCATTCACATGGCCTAGATTGACTTATCCCGGGAACATCCCACATCCAATGAGAATTAGCCCAATAGGACGTCCTAACGTCCCCTCCAAACTTGCCTTGCATATTAGCATAATGTCTTTGAGCACTTGTCCAGGTAAAAGGGTTTTCATGCACATGTTTAATAACTTGATGATTAGTTGTGATTGACATTGCTATGATCCCTGTGACTTATGAGCCCATGGAAGGAGTATATGTTGATGTTGCAGGACCACACCCGATGGACAGGTACCCTATGGATAGAGACACATGGGGAGATGATTAGTTCGAACCTCCATGGGGATAAAACCCACCAGATGGATGTTGAGACCCCAGCCAAGAGCAGAGACAGATCAGAGGATTGCACTAGAGAGAAAGGAAGACGTTGCACCAGGGACAGCCTGGTAGGCCTGGACCTAGGGGGGTTGTGCCCTTTCCACCATGATGTAGGGATTGGAAGGCCCATGACATCACCTAGATCACCCATGACGACACCCAGGTCACCCATGATGTCACCCAGTGTTTTGGGATATTTTGGAGGCATTTGTGTGCCAAGTGGCACGTGTGGCAAGTTCCTGAGGCCCAAGGAGGCCTAACATTTTTCTCCAGGAGGCCATCGTTGCCCAAAAAGGGCCTAATGTCACCCTAAAAAGGCATGATGTCACATTAGTAGCTTGTTTTAGGGTTTAATTATGACTTTTAATGTAAAAACTAGATATTATGTGTAACAGACCATGTCGGCCTTTTTGACTTAATTTTGGTCTTTGTAATTGTATAAATTAGGGGAAAATCACTCTTATTATTCATCATCTTTCATATCACATAAGTGAGGTCTGAAATTTTCTCCCTCCTTAGGGTTTATTGGCTGAAATTTTAGGTGCACTACTTGGAGGAGGCTTAATTTGGTGTTTCCTGGCATTTTTCTTGGTGGAATATCTTCAACTAGGCTTATTGCTAGATTATTCTTGGTGGATGTAAGTGTATTTCTACAATCCTCATTTCCTTTGAATGGTTACAATACATTGACTTTGCATTTATTCCAAGATTATGAAATTGCTAGTTTAAAAAACCTAGGAGAACAACCAAATGTTATTGTCCTTGTCTTAACAATTTTTCACCTACTAGATTGTGCTAGAAACCCTACCTTTGAAGCATTGTATTAGAGCCCTGCCATTGCATCACTCTAGTGTCATTTGCTTCATGAATCCATTAATTGTTTCAAGCTTGAGCTAAAGAAGGAGGAAATCGCTAGGGTCTAGGGTTACCTACTTCCTAGTGGTCGTTTTCCTTCTAAGGCTTGTTGATTGAGGCCTTGGCTTACCAACACCACAATATTCATCCTTCTTGGTCCTTAGCTCTTACATTATCATTTGTTTCCTTCAAGTTTTGTTTCTACAAGTGACTCCATTAGCCCTAAAAGGCACTCATTTAGACCTTAAATTTGTTTGATTGATGAAAACAACCCTCAAATATTTTACCTCAAGCAACCTACTAACATTTTCTAACCCTAGAATAGCTTAACATACTAAAAATGTTGTTGTTGTTACTAAAGTAAGATACAACCATTAAATGCAACATTAAAAGCTCATAAAAGCAATTGTAAAGGCTGATTTATACCTTGTATTTTTTGCTTCTACCAAATGCTAGTGTTATGATTTCAATGGTGAATGATCCTTAGTCATTTTGAAGCTATTTTCAAGGCATTTAATGTGAAGTATTTCTCTATAAAAAAAATTGTTATAAATTTTTTGTTTACTTCAACATATTCAGCAAATTTCTTTTATCAATAAATTCCATGGTTTTATGAAGTGCTAACCAACAAGTATACTTGCAAATATATCTAGTTTCTTGTTTCTTTGTCCCAGGGGGGTACACTTGACATATTATCTTTTCATTGGTTATAAAACCGAACTTTTTGATCGGTGGTGACTTGTGAGAGTGGATGTTTATCTAGTCACTTTGACTTTTCCTTCTCAAACCCCCAGGTCATCGGGGACATCTCCCCTGGGCCTACCACCCTAAATAGAAAGAGACATCCTATTGAGATGACAGTGATAGGATAGTCTCTCGTTATGCCAATTTTCTCTCCATTTACCTTCTCTTCTATCAAAGTACAGATTGGGCGATAACATTTTGGCGTCATTGTCGAGGAACAATGAGTCAATCTTCCTCAAACGACACTTTTTCGGCAAGTCTTTCCTCAAGAATGTTTATCTTACAAGCTTACTTGGCGACTCCACTAAGGGTGATTCCCTTATCTCTTTGATAATTTCAAGAAAATTATCTGGCGACAAAACAGTCCACAAGGAGGTACACCAACCCTCTCAAATCCTTTATAAGAAATCCTCCCCAAAACTCTCCTATAGTAAAATCACTTTTCAGAGGAAATCTTCTCTTAAACACAATGTCTAGCACGAGAATTGAAACCTATATTCTAAACCAAGCTAACAACCAAAGACAATGGTCATCCATTCTTTTCAAACCGCTAGACATGACAGTTATACCAGGCTACCCTAGGCAAATTCCCCCCAAGTATGAGAAATGGCTGCCTAAATTCACCGATAATGATGCAATCGGTGTTGAGGATCACATGAGAAATTTATAGTCGTTCTTCCATCTTCATCTCATTAGTGATGATGCTGAATATTTGGCTATGAAATTGTTCTCTGCTACCCTCCATGATGGCGCAAGGCGTTGGCACAATAGTCTTCCTGATGGAAGTATTAAAACCATGGATAAGCTAGAAGAAGTTTTCCTTAAACGATGGAGTATTAAGGAAGACCCCAACATGCTACTGATAAGGTTGAATAACCTCGTGAAATAGGAGAATGAGACCATTATAGAATTCCACAGTAGGTTTGAAACCTTATTGCAGAAAATCCATGTGAGTCATCATTCAACTCATAGTTTCCTTCTGTTCATTTATACCAAATCCTTTACTAGTCAACTAGGGTATCTCCTCATACATAAAAACCCCCAAACAATCCAAGAAGCCCAAGAAATAACACAAGGATCGAAGACAACCTTCTATCATCCAAAGTTGAACCTTTCTCAGCGCCAAGAGTCGGAATGGACACTAAACCTAAGATAGTCCACAATGTTGAGCCTGCCTCAAACATTAGTGTTATCTTGGAAAAGTTGCAGATGACTATAGATGGCATGGTAAAAACCAAAGAACTAATGATGAATAGGATTGTCAACCTAGAAAGGGCTCAGCATCAAGCCCCTAAGATTCCATACAAGGGTCAATTCCAGAAAGGGAACTAAGTTTTCAAACCAATGAATGATCAAGAAGTTCCAAATACTTTAGCTCCTGCGAATGTGGTGGATGAAAACCCTTGGTGTCTGCAATGTAGTGAGTCACATTGGGAACATGAATGTCCTTACAATAATGGAGGTCATGACCAAGTAAACATAATGAACCATACCATAGAGGGCCCCTAGATCTGCCTTAATATTTCCCTTGAGGAACATCAAGAGGGCATAAAAGAAGCAGCCATATAAGGCTAGGATGGAGGTGATAAATAACTTGGACCAAGAATCAAGAGAGAAGTTGAAGAAACAAGACTTCCAATTGTATACTAGAAAAAATAAACTAAACAAACCTCTCTATGCTAGCCCTGCAGTAGCCCAAACGAGGCCTCCACCCATGAACATTCTCCTTCCTAAGAACCCTCCTAAGACTGAAAGAGTGGACTTAAAATTTGACTTTGAAGGGGCATTATCCAAGATGAATGTGACCATCCCCTTAAGAGAAGTCATCAAGGTACCATCCGTCAAAGAAATATTTGATAATTTCTTCAAAGGATCAGATGGACCAATGGACCCTCCTATTATGCTACAAGTTGATCACTTTAGGGTCCATTATGATGAACACCCACCTTTCTTCATGACCTTACTGATGAATAACAAGTTCCTTAACAACTATATCCTGGATTCAGGGGAAGGTGCCAATATGATGTCTCTAAAGGTCATGCAACAATTGGGCCTAAAGGTCACACGAACTTACAGGAATGTGTGTGGATTTGAGTCTAGAGCCATACCCACCCATGGGATGATTGAAAACATGGAAGTATGGCTTGGAAGTTAACCCCAAAAGAGTGATCCATATGGACATTGTAGTAGTAGATGTCTCAGATGTGTGGAGAATGTTGTTGTCCAAGAAATTTGTTGCAATGCTTGGAGGCACTTTAGAAAAGGACGTCACTTATATCAATGTTCCTATAAATGATGGAACGATAAGTCGTCTCCCAAATGTGCCAATGACCAAAATCCATGTGCAAGAAATAATTGACCACATCAATACTAATAAAGCACATGAGCCAATCATAGAGATTCCTCCTGAATTTTCTCCCGATGATATGCCTTTTTCTACCGAGGAAGATTTTGATCAGATACAATGGCCAAAGAGGGAAGATTATCAACAACTCCTGAACAAGTATAAAGACAAGGAAGTTGGGGTTGTCAAGTTGTTAAAGAAAGAAGAGGATAGCATATTGATCCAACCATCCCAACAAGAAGTTTTCATAGCAGAATCCCAACCTCCTCCCTCTGCACAGTACACTAGGGTTTTTCAAGAAACAACCAAGTTCAGAACCAGAGATTACAGAGAGGGAGATATAGTATGGATGTGGGACACGAAGAAGGGAGAGCCTACCAATGTTAAAGGGAATGCACAATTTTGGCTTGGACCCTTCAGAATTGGAAGAAATTCATTCAATCATGCCTATTATTTGTCTACATTGGAAGGAAGAAGGTGCCCATTACCAGTTAGCAGGAACCTCCTCAAACCCCATCAGGGAGAAAAGACTTGACTTGACAGGTAAGTGCAGGTGAGCAAGTAGGCATTTGCATTCATTGTATATACCATTTGCATATCATGCTAGAGTAGTTTGTATTTCCATTTGTATATATGATTTCTTTAATTTTTATGTACTATATATATATGATTCGGGAGTGATATCACCACCCTAAATGATTGTTAATAATCTTATATTGAGATCAAGCAAGTCATAGGTTATGCCAGAGATGTTAAGGTTCTCATGTGCTCTACGGTGAGCACATGTCCCCAAGTTGGAGCCAGATGTTATCCCCTAGCCTAGGGATAACTGAGGATATTATGTCTCGAGGCCCATAGGTCCTAAACAAGGAGTACCGAGAGCCAAATCGACTTGAGCATGGTCTTGGAGGTCCCATCCTTTTCTTTCTTCAGCACCTCAACTTTGTTAGCAACATCATCCATCAAATCGTCCTAGTCTTGCAGCAGAGATGGGTCTTTCTCCATGAGGTAATGAGTCCAGGTATCATGGTATGTTTCATTATGATCCTCAAAACTTTTGAATATGTGCATTTAATTATTTTTTCTTCTAACATGTGCTTGGACCTTATGCCTTTCCACTCGACCATGGCTCGGGGGGATGACATGATGCCCTAGTAAGTTGGTTCCCATAGGGTTTGAGTTTCCACTGGGGGGATTCATGAGAGGTCATCGTCCGCTCTCTCCATACTTACCACCTTTCATATTTTTACGACTCATCTATCCCATTACATTGGTCTAGGCATTAGGTTGGCCAAATATCTAAGGGTTGTACCTTGCCTTGTGGGAAGAAGGGGATAAAGGACCATAAGGTAAAAGTAGCTGGAAAAGGACAAAATCCAAAAGAATGAAACCTTGAGATGCTTCGCCCAGGGATCCCCGAGAAAGCAAAATATTCTTAGCAAGAAACAAAGGGACCCATAAAAAATAATAAATCAATACCTAGTTAGAGGATAGGGGGTATCATCACGAGCCATCCTATTAGGTCCATAGGCATGTAGCAGTATGACACTACCGACAGTTGGTCACCACTCCTGGGTAGTGGCTCTTGGTGGCATAGCCAAGAGAAAGGGGGTTTCATCACAAGACAACCTTCTCATTTCCGTGAAATGCTTGTGGGTAACATTGCCACTGTTGGAACAAATATTGAAATTTTGGCTTTTGGTAGCTTAGGAGGAAAAAATTTATAGTGTTTAGCTACCGAAAGTGCAGACTTTCGGTAGCTTAAATATCAGGTTTCATATGCCCTTAGTTGTCGAAAGTGTATCGGTCGAGACCAAGCATTCAAGCATCACGCATCAAGCCACATGGAGGAAGAGCTCACGAGGAGGCACAAAAGAAAAGCAATAAACGGAAATAAAATCACTACAATAAGGTTTTACAAAATGCCACGTCATCATTTCGGGTTTCGACCATCGGAGGTTTGACCGACGAAATTTTTGTTTTCTATTTCCTGAAACCCGAAATCCTGAAATCAGGGTTTTGAGACTTTCGGTGGCTTATGACGCCCCAAAATTGCACTGTTAGCCACCGAAAGCCAGGACTTTCGGCAGCTAAGATACCTTTGTTTTTTACGTGTTAGCCATCGAAATTGCAGATTATTCATATGCAAAAATCTACCTTGGGAGAAAACCATTTTTGTCAGCCTTGGAGAAGCCATTTTTCGTGTTCTAATAGTCGATCGACATCTACAGATCCTAAGATTTCCATTGGTGTATTCAAAAATTTATTTGGAGCTTGGGAAGGTGGTCAAAATCCCCTCGAAAGATGAGGTTCATTTTCAGAAATGTGGCATTTTTTACTATGCTGAGTCATCATTTTCAAATGATGATTCTAAGCGACTCGAATATCATTTTGAGAAACGGTCGGAGGTTTTTGTGCCTAACACATCAGAGATAAATAACCTCCCTCAGTTTTCCTACAAGTGTCACAGATTGGGAGAATAGAATCCATCTCCGAGCCCTAATTTTCAGATCTCAGAATTTCCCCATTTGACACATGTTTTTGAAAGGCAGATCTGGGGAAAATGGAAACGAAGCTTAGGAAACCGAGAGAGGTTTTTGGTAAGAAAAAATAGATGAACAAAAACCTATTTCATTTTATACACAACTATCATGATTCGAGAGATATAGAACCATAACCGCAGCCCCAGTTTTCAGTAGTTTGGCCCATTTTCTATGGCAGAAAGTTTCTGAATTTGATGGTAACTATTGTTATCTTTTGGGAGGATTTCGACCTCAATACCTACATGAAATGCCTTTTCATTTCTAGAGGGATTTCTTTTGGAATCCGAATTGTTTTTTAGTTATTCGAAAGGGGGCAGGAGACATATATTATTGTATCTTCTTGAAGAAAAAGGGGGGGGGACAGCCCGAGAGCCTTTTGGAGGCTGGGTTTGTAATGCATTCATTTTCAGCAAATATAGAACAGAGTGCCAAGAGATTCTACACCTTGTCACTGTCTAATTCTGTCTTCTTCCTGTGTTATTGTTTCTGAAGTTTTCATCACTTCTCTTTCTTCCTTCCATTCATTAATTCAGCTTGTAATGGTTACAATTCAATGATACTTCTATTGTAGCTAATTTAAAGCATTCCTTAAAGTGCAGTTTTTCCTCTGTTTTGCCGTGAATAGAACAAGACCTGCATCTTAATTGTTCTTCTTTATTTACAAGTTTTATTTGTTCATAACTTTTCCTCTGTCTTGCTTTGAGTAAGACAAGACCTGTGTTTAGATATTTGAAGTTTGGTGTTATTTCTTCCATTGAAATAAAGATTAGACCTATCAGAATTAAATACCTAACTCTTTGGTTCAGTCTTCTCCATCTCCTATCCTCTATCCATCTTCTTTATTAAATCAATTAGACAAACGATGTCATGCCTCTTTGTTTATGATCTATAAATGAGTGAAGGGTTTGTTTCAGACCTAGTTCTAGAAGCCTCTTATGACTGACCAATCAACAAATTTTATTTCATTTAAAATGTGCTAAGGCTTGGCTTTATTACAGCCTAGAGTCAACTCTTGCGACAACATTTTATGGCACCGCTACTGGGGAGGGAGGATGAAGTTATCTTCCCTGGGATACGACAAAGTTCATATCTATCTCTTGATAGTGAACAAGGGATAGGCATTCAATTGGCTATGATCATTCACCTGGCGACTCCTTGGTTCGTAGACTCTACATGATTTTGTTGGCGAATCCACTGGTCTCAAATGTCGAATTCGTTCGCTGCTCGAATTGTTGCAAGGTTTTCTCCTTTGGACTGTACAAATGTTTATGTCTTTCCAAACACTGTTCCAGACATTAAAATTTGGGATGATGTCCTTCCTAAATTTGGAGAATATGAGGACGACAATCTCGCTCAACACTTGTTTGAATTCCACAAGCTCATGGGGGAATTAAATGTACATCATGAAGATGTCCTCATGAAATTGTTTATGTTTTCATTGGAAAAATATGCTAGACTCTGGTATAAATCTTTACCCCATTCCAGTATTCCTTCATTGAGATATTTTCACACACTTTTTCATCAACATT
>ML850505.1:0-10431 GCA_009831015.1 Picea engelmannii
AAAATTGGACAATTGGAATAGGTGGGAGGCCACCAACATCCATATAGATCAATCCTCCCCCCTTATAAATCAATGGTCTCCATTGCATTGAGTTCCCCCATCAGATGAGGAAATTTTTGCTGAACTTGGCCCTGGGTGAGCCACTTGCCTTGGTGCATGAGCGACCCTACTTTGACAACTTGATAAAGTTGGATCCTTTACTGTCTAGTGCCCTTGATATGTTTTCCCACAATATGATAACTGGATTCCTATTGTATGTAGTTGGGTTTGATCTTTGTTGGTGTCAATTGTTCTGCTATTTATGAGGTGTCCAATAATGGTGGGAAATACGGTCGAAGGATATCCACTTTGAACAATGGGTGCAAGACAAGGAAAGGAGGAATGTTGAACTTGAAAGAATTATCACCCATATCCTTGGTGATGGTGTATGGCCCATAACAGAGTGGGAGAAGCTTCTGATGGGGTCATGTAAGGCACTCTTTCTACAAGTGCAAGAAAACTTTGTCACCCACCTGAAGCTTATGTGGCACCCGATGTTGATCATGGTGCTACTTGTACTTGTCATTGGACTTTTGTAGGATATCCTAAACCTGTTGGAGGATGTAGTGGATCTTCTTAGGTTGTCTCTATCAACTTTATTTGGAGTAGGAGATGAGTCGGATGAGGTGACTGCAAGGGGTAGTGAAACATCTATGGGACCCAATGGTTGGAATCCCAAACCAACCTAAAAGGGGATGTGGTCGATTGATCTATGTAGGGTTTGGTTGTAACTATGATGAACATAGTGGAGACTCTCATCCCATGTGAAAGGGTTCTTGGAATTATACATGTGCATGATATGCACAATCATTCTTTACGACCTCGGTTTGTTCATCTGTCTGGGGTTGGAAGGCCATGGATTTGGTGAGCTTGGTGTCCAATAGTGACCAAAGGCTTGACCAAAATGTGCTGAGAAATCAACTGTCCTGATTTGAGATAATGCTTTGTGGGATTCCAAAATGTACCTAGACTCGTTCAAAGAAGATCTTGGAAGTGGCCTTTATTGAGATGATCTTCTTGTAGGTGTCCAAAATATCCATCTCAAAAAAGAAATCCATAACTAAAAAAACATAGTCATTTCCCCTCTTGGTGGACAAGAGGCCTGACATGTAGTCCATTGAGATGGATTACCATGGCGTGACAGGAGTAGGCAGAGGGGTTTATAGGCTCTGTTTCTTAGTGGTCGGTTTGGAAATCGCACAGGCAGTGCAAGGCCTGATATACTTGTTGAACTCCTGTCGAAGTTTTGGCCAGTAGAAATGTTTCTGCAACATTGCCACTGTCTTTTTGATGCTGAAGTGCCATGCCACCCAACTATAGTGGGATTCCTAGATCAGCTTCACTCGCTCTATTTTTGGAACACATATATGGCCCACACAACACAACAACCCATCCTAAAGATGGAAATTATCAACTATTTCATTTGCACACAACATTTGGTAGGGGGTGGAAAATTCCATGTCTGTATCATATATTTGAGGCCATCCAGAGGTCTCATGGCTACAAGAGTCTAGCACCGTGGTGAGTGGCATGACTGGTAGTTTGTTGAGGCAATTAGGGACACAGTTGGTGATTCCCATTTTATACTTGATGTTGAGGTGGAATTATTGCAAGTACGTGGACCACTTCTGATGGTGACCATTCTGCAATTTTCCTTGTGTCTGGATGAACTACATTGGCTTATGATCAATGTGGATGACTGTCTCCTTCCAAAGAATGTAATGTCTCCAATGGTGGTAGGCTTGCATAATGGAGTACATTTCTTTGTCATAAGTAGGGTACTTATGGACAACATTTGATTGTGTCTCACTATGAGAGTCCATAGAGTGGGCGTGTTGAGTGAGAATGGCACCCACAAAATAGTCTGAAGCAGCTTTCTCGATCTCAAAGGGTTTCTGCAGGTCTAGTAGTGAAAGTAATGGGGCTGAGCACAAGCTCTGCTTCAAATCATCGAACACTTGTTGTTGGGATCGACCCCACACAAATTTTTCCTTACCACCTGTTGGCACAGGGGAAGAACTAGGGTTCAACTCCAAGAGCACACCAACAAACCCTAACTACTTGCCCTTTCAGCAGCGCCTGTGAAGAAGATGTAGTCTCACTATTCATATATCACTTATCAACTTAGATATATTATGCACATATACTTATAATATCTAAAGCAATAATGCAATCACATTATATCAGTGACACACACAAATTATCAATCACACACAACACAAAATATACGTGGTTCACCCTCTCTCTAGGGCTACGCCCACAAAACTGTGCTATAATATATCGAGGTAAAGCATATAGTTCTTATTTGTGCTCTTAGCTAGAAGATATCCCCCCCCTACACACCCAGTTGTAGGTTTGATCTTCACACCCAGTTGAAGATCTTACAATCCAGAAGGCTCTTGTACTCAACACTTCTCTCTCACACAATACTCTTCTCTCAACCAACTCAATACCAACAACAAAAATAAAAATATTATCGTACCAAATCAAAGTAGGCCCTTTATACCTATACTTATACATTTCAATATCTCACCGACAACCTTAGGCTGAAACCTAGGTGTCCAAAACCCTAGATACCAAATCCTAGGTGTCTAAAACCCTAGGTCAACTTGACCCATATTTTCAGGGCTTCTCTAGCATGTCTTTCCTTCTTCTCGCACGGTGCTCCAAAGCATCCAACTGTGGATTTTTATTCTTGTTTACCTATCCATGATCCTTCTTCCTTGCTTATCTGTCATCCCCAATATCCTCATCCAACGACTTTCTTTCTCGGGCTTCGCTCCATCTTTTCTGCTCTTTTGTTCACTTCGACCCAATAACAATCACTGTGTCTTCCGCATAGTTTGAATTCTCCCTTTTATTCCTTGATATTTGCATACTTCCATAACCAAGGGCTAATAGGCCCCCAACACTCACCTATGACTCGTCCCAACTCACTTCAGATTTGAGCTTCTTGTTTTACTTCGACTCCAGGTTGCACAGTGCAGCCTCTGTGTTTTTCTCTTTGCCTCCTCTCCATACCTTGTGCAAATTGTATTTTCTGTCTTTGGTACCCAGTTTCAACTGCACCTAGTAGCTAGACCCTTTTTTACATGCTTCTACTGAGGGCTGTGAGGTAGCTATTTTTCATAGTAAAACTTCAGCCGGCTCCCATTCACTAAACCTTCCTTCCATTCTCCATTCAGAGTCTTCAATTGCACAACTCCTCCCTCTGTAACATAAGCGATATCGTATGGCCCTAGCCAATGTGTTCTGAACTTCCCAGGATGTTTTATGAGCTTGATGTTATATACCAGTACTAGATCACCTTGCTTGAATGCCTTCTTCTTGATGTGCCTATCATGATAGGCCTTCTCTCTTTCCTTCTGAACCTACTGATGGAATCCCGCAATGAATATTTCTTCTTCCAATTCAACCAACTGTGCAATCCTCTCTTGAACAACACCAGGGTCATCCATATCTATAAAGGAAACAATTCTCAGGCTTGGTACCATATATTCCATTGGAACAACAACTTCAAGACCATATACCAACTTGAAGGGGGTCTGCATTGTTAGCTTCTTGCAAGTGGTTCTATAGGCCCATAACATTGCTGGAACTCTTAAATCCCAATCATATTTATTCGCACAACAAATCTTGGTTAGTGTTGTCTCCGAGATCTTGTTGAATGCTTCAATTGTCCCATTTTCTCGTGGATGGTATGGTGTATTATTCTGATGGTGGACTGTAAATTATTCAGTCAAGGCTTCAACTGTCTTATTGATGAAATGTGTTCCTTGATCACTCATAAGGATATTTTGGAATCCAAACCTAGTTATGATGTCATCAAATATGAAGCATGCAACTGTAGTTGCACTACAGTCCTTGACTGCTCTTGCTTCGACCCATCTAGTCAAGTATTCTGTTGCTATAATTATGTACCTTGCTCCTGTACACTTTCCTGGTGGATTTATAGGTCCAACAAAGTCAATGGCCCATTTATTAAATTCTTGTAGGGTTAGCTACAGTGCTAATGGAATTTTATCTCTTCTGGATGGTTTCCCAACCCTCTGGAATACATCGCAGGCTCTAGAATAGTCTTTATCATCTCTGTGTAAAGTAGGCCACCAAAGGCTAGCTCTAAGAATCTTCTGCGCAGTTGCTTTCCCTGCATAATGTCATCCTGCAATGCCTTCATGATATTCTGTGAGGATCAACAACCATTTTTCCTCCATAACACACCTTCTCAATATCTCATCAGGTCCCATCTTGTATAGATGTCCGACGATAAGTGAGAAATATGCGGCGCGCACCACTAGATGTTTTTTCTAAGGAATTGTGTACTCACTAGGTGCCATTGCTGTTGATAGGAACTAGATTATCTCTGCGAAGTGGTCATCGATATTTCTAATGTCTAGTAGCTGTGCATTTGATAGTGTATCCTCTAAATTGGTTGGCTCTTCTCCATGTTCCAACCTCGACAAGTGGTCAGGACCTTTGTTCATTCTCCCTAGATTTACTATGATCTCAAAATCATATTATTGAAATAGAAACATCCATCTACATATTTCCCCTCCCAACACTGGCTTGTTGACTAGGTACTTCAACACAGAGTGATCAATAAACATTTTAAAGTGTCCTCCCAAAAAATAGTGGTGAAATTTCTACAGTGCATACACCATGGCTAATCCCTCTCTTTCAGTAGTGGTATAATTAATCTCAGCTATAGATAGCTTCCTTCTAGCAAAGGATAATGGGTGGTCAATGTCTCCTGTTCCTGGCTGTGCTAACACAACTCCCAATGTAATGGATGATGCATCGACATGCACATGAAACTCCTTGCTCCAATATGGGAAAACCGTAATGGGCATAGTAACCATCTTCTGTTTCAATGTGTCGAAGCTCTGTTGGCATTCTTCTATCCAACTAAACTGACAATCCTTCTTCAACAACTTCTCCATGGGTGCTATAATCTGAGCATAGCCCTTAATGAACTTTCTATAGTAGCCTGTGTGTCCCAATGCAGTGCACAACTATTTGACTAACATAGGAGGGGGTGGATCAACTATAGTGGTGATCTTGGATGGATCTACCAAAAATCCTTGCTTGCATACAATATGACCTAACAACACACCAAATGGTGAAAATAAAATACATTTCATTAGGTTCAAAGCAATTTGACACTTCCTGCATTTATCCAACATTAGCCTTAGACATTCAATGTGATTTTTCAATAAGCTAAAAACAGTCCAATCATCAAAGTATGCTTCTAAAAATTTATGCATAAATTCTTTGAATGCTTAGACCACCACCCTGGAAAATATGGCTGGGACATTCTTCAATCCAAATGGCATCACTATATATTGGTAGGACCCCCATTCTACTGCAAATGTGTTCTTATGGTGGTCTTCCTTGGCAATCTGGATCTAATGGTATCCTGAAAATCCATCTGTAAAATAATATACTTCTTGGCCTCCCACATTATCTAACACTTCGTCAGTGAATGGTGTAGGGAAGGGGTCATGCAAACAAGCACCATTCATCTTCTTGAGGTCTACGCATATGTTTATTTATCCTATTTTCTTGTCTTGCACCACCATAGGGCTTATCCACTTTGACTCTTTGACAAGTTCTATAATTCCTGCTTCCAACATTCTGTCAAGCTCAATCTTCACTTTCTCCTTATATTTAGGTTTCAATATGTAAGGTCTCTGTTTGACTGGTCTAGAATCTAGATTCAAAGGGATCCTCATCTCTCCCATAGGACCTTTAATTCCCTTCATATTAAAGAACTTGGTTGGAAACAAGTCCTGATATTCATGCAGTAACTCTGTAATTTTATCAATGGTAAGAGCATCCCAATAATCTCCAACGCTTGAAAAATTTGGTGTCCGATCTATTCCAATATTGACTTTCTTGATCTTGATCGGCTTTCTAATGAATGGTAGCTCAACCCCTGGTCCTTTCACATGTCTCTTTCCTTCTATTTCTATTATGTTCACCTTCCTCGGATCATCATCTTCATCAACATTGATGTTGTAACAGCCTGTCAGTTTCTGGAGAGGTGCAGTCCATTCATCCTCTTCCTGTTATAAGGAAAGGATAGATACCTCCTCGAATAATTTTTGTCTCACAACCTGCAGTGCTTGATCTACTGAAGGATATTGAATTTCAAATAATAAGGTGGTTACAAAATTCTGGTTCATACCTTTCCACTCTGTAGTGATGAGGCACAATTTTTCTTGAAGGTACCAGTTGATAGGTGTCATGTCTAGCGTGTTGATGAATTTGTGTACCCATTGTTCTTGAGTAATTTTTCTCCAGTATTCCTCATAGCTTCTCACATGGTCCTTTGGGTAGCTTCGACCTGTGTAGTGAACTTCACAACCTTCTACTTGTGTTGAGAATTGCTCTGTCATCAGAGTACAACATTGTACCCAATCTGTAATATTACTTTTGTGTGTCCCCCACCATCTTTCTAGTGTGGATTTCAAGGCCTCATCCATTTCCAACAACCCCTATTATGTTGGTACACTTTCTTCAAATTCTGATAGGAAGGATTCTAATGGATTCATACCATCAAATGTGGGTAAGTTACTTACTATTGTGTCGATCCAACAAACTTCTCTGGTTAATATAGCACATCTCCTTGTATATACTTCATACATATGGTTCTGCTAGTTCTCCAATGCTTCTTCTGAGTCTTATGAGCACATGGTGTCACTTTTCCAGCTTAGATTCCCATCAACTATAGGATTAATGTAATCCTATTGTCTAGTTGTTAGTTTATATATGTTTTCTAGTGCATATGCGTGGTATTCTTCTCTGATAGGTTCTGTGTACCATTGACCTTCATATGAATCTAAAGGTGTGATGACCCTAAGGCCATCTCCTTCAAAATTCATAATTCTTTTCTTTAAGTCAACAAAAGTAGAGTTATTGAAGGCCCAATCAATTCCTAACAGCGTAGGGTAATGACAACTATCATCAACTATTTCAATTACCTCAAAATCTACAAATGTTCTTACTCCATCAATGTCCACAGGGACATGCTCCAATTGTCCAAATGGGTTGACAACTTGCTGACTAACCATCCTAAGCCTGATAGGGGATTAGATCAACTTCGGTTTTCCCATCAGTGCCTAGGTTTGCTTCGTCGTGACATTGACCTCTGACCCTAAGTCGAGGACTACATAGTCTATCTCATACTCTCCTATTTGAGCATTCAAATGTAATTCCTTATTTGTCCTTCTCTGCTTACCAATTTGGCGTACTTCCCTATTCAGTAAGGGATCTATCTTTCCTATATCATATTGTCTTATTAAATTTTGTAATTCTTGTACAATGCTTTTGTCCTGAACCAACTTAATACAAGTGCATAAAAATTCCATGAGCTTTCTTACCTCTTTTCCTTCTTTTGGCAAAGCATACTAATAAAATGCCAGAGGCATTCCATATTCTCTCACTTCTGGTCTTGTCTTTGATGAAGAGACTTGGCTTCCCCTGAATTCTTTCAGGGCTTCCTCAAACATCTGTCTTTCTTTCCTTGCATAAAACATTTGTGTCTACTCTGTAGCTTTCCTGATCCCTGAGTCTTCTGTAATCTTCCCTTGGGTTATTCTGTCATCTCCTATGATAGCACCTCCTCTTTTTATAACAATGACTCTAGGGTCCTCTCCACGAGGTTCAACATAGATCAATTACACTTGTGGGTTCTGCTGAGGTCCTCATCTTTCTCGAAGCTTAGCTAGCAACATAGGACAATCTTATATAACATGGTCAAATGAGCTGCAGTAGCTACAAGTGGTACAAGGGTTCTGACAATCCCTTGCAAGGTGTCCTGGTTGCACACAGTTATAACAGATGATCTATCCTCAACATCGACCCATTCCTCCTCCTCGTCCTCTTTCTCAGGATCCACCGCGAGGATTGAAGTTTACTCTCCTAGGAGAGTTATACTGCGTAGTGTTTCCTTCTTGTTGTACTTCGCCTTGAATATTATATATGTCTCTTGAACTTTCATGCATGAGATCATAAGACCTACAATATTTATCATCATATCCTATGGACTTATAGAATGTACAATACAAATTTGTAGGTGTCTGAACATACTTTTGCATATAATATCACTCACCAGTACAATGTCTGTTTTTGCATACCTCGCACCAGGGTAAGGTGACTTTCTTAAAGGTGCTTGGAGCTCCAAAATCCAAGTATTAATTGAATAGAGGGAAGTGTTCCTTATCATGGCCTTCGGATCTGTATCTGACACACCAAATGTATTCTCTTTTATCTTTTCCCTTGTTTTTCTTCATATCTTCGACCTATAGAGACAAACTAGTTAGTTGACTTAAGATCTAGCTCATACCTGAGATGGATTCTCCCATAGGGGATGATTCTATCTTCATGGCGATTTCCAATGCCTCAGCCTATGAAGAAATCTTCTGTTGCATCATGTGAACTCTGATGTGTGGTAGCAGGGAAACAATGAACCATTCCTTGTTCTGTTTGTCTGGGATCTGGAAATTCAATCGGCCTGTTAAGGTATTGAATCTTTGATAGAACTCCCAAACAGGTTCAACCACATTTTGCTTGATCTCTTTTAGATCTATGATACATTGGGATTCTGACTTAGTTTTCTTGAATTTTGCAATCAATGCATTCTTGATCTGTTTCAGTGACTTAGGCTATGCAAGTCCTTGGACAAGTTTCATGTACCAACTCAGTGCGCGATCTATGAGAGTTGTATTTAATTGAGTTCTTTTGATAGCTTCATCTATGACATTATTAATATTTCATATGGCTTCACATAGAAACTGGTGATGATTAGGATATTCAAATCCATCTCCCCTAAAGATAGGGAGTCTGATCTCATCTTCCATAGATCTTCCTAAGGTTCCTTACTGAATATGCGGTGGACTACTATTGACAATTCTCTGGATGCTTTGGTGACTGGGATTACTCTGGTTGTTTAGTACTACTGAATAAACATGAGGTATAACAATACTTACTTCGATGGTCTACGCAGTTTCTGGGGTTTCAGGTTCTCCTCGACGAAGCTCTTCAACTTTTCCTTCCTTTACCCTAACGGGTTCTGAATGTTCTTCGTCTGTCGGTTCTTCTTCTTCTCCACTGTAGAAACCTTCCTCCCCGTAGTTCTTCTTAAATAAGTTTGTAAGGTGGGCTTCTAGGAACACTCTCCCACTACACATATTCCCATCCTCTGTGTCGCTGTCGCTGTCACTATCCAAATTTTTGAACATTATCCTTTCTTGATCTGACCAATCTATTGTGTCTTAAATATGTTCTTCTCATGCAATAGCATCTTGATTCTCAACTTCAAAAAATGAAAAAATTTCCCTCTGGGTCCCTTAAATAAATATCTCTCAGCTTGGCTGTATGATTTTACTCTGTCAATAACGAACTCTATGATGTACTCTCCAATGGTACTATCAAACTAGTGCTCTACTTCTCATGATACGATGTTATCAACTCTCTTGACCTTGATCAACTCCGACGTCCAAACCACAAGAGGTCTAGATCGGATCTCAAACTAGGTATATACTAATCTAGCTAGCCACTCATATAGCTCCTAATGGATCCCTCCAAAGAATATCTCATGTATATCGGTGAAGATATATATTTCTATCCAATCCTCAATGTTAAGATTAGGGTTCTTATTATGGGCTTTAGTGAAGTCCTTCTCTTGATCCTCTATCCACTTTTGAATCTCTGTCTTCGATGGAAACCACCTTGACATTCCCTAAAAAAGATTCATGTCCTAGAAACAGAACCATTTGTTAGCACAGGGGCAGACCTAGGGTTCAACTCCAAGAGCGTACCAACAAGCCCTAATTACTGGCCCTTTCAGTAGCACCTGCAAAGTTGATGCAGTCTCACCTGAAGTAGTTATGAGGGGGTTGCAGGACAAAGATTTCTACAACCAAAGGGAATATCAAGTGGATCTAAGACAAGAACAACAAAACATTCATATATCAATTATCAACTTAGACCTATTCTACACATGTACTTATCATATCTAAAGAAGTAATGCAATCACAATATATCAATGACACACAAAAAGTACCAATCACACACAACACAAAATATACGTGGTTCACCCTCTCTCTAGGGCTACATCCACAGAACTATGCTATAATATATTGAGGTAAAGCATATAGTTCTTATATGCGCTCTTAGCTAGCAGATATCCTCTCTTCTCGTCTCTTTCTCTCCCCTCCCTGCACACCTAGCTGAAGGGTTGTGCAAGATACCAGATATATAAAATATGCAGAACAGAAACGAAATGCTAGAAATAACAGAATAACAGTGAAATATCCAGCATAATCTTCACAATACACAGAAATGATATACGAAATAGCAACAGAAATAGCACTTGAACAGAAATAGCAC
>ML850505.1:16004-31884 GCA_009831015.1 Picea engelmannii
CAATCCTACATTTTGTACACCAGACTTGCTCAAATTTATCCTTTCCCTTCATTAGTTTTTCCAATTGAATTTTCAATGCAACCAAATACATATGGAATTGCGTCATTCCACCATGGTCTTCCACCGAAGATGACTCCATACCACAAAAATGTGTTAGTCCCGGGGCATCATGAATTGTCTATAAAAGTATTCCACGACACTGGAATCTCTTCTGCCCAATTGGTTTACAAATGTCATACATAGTGATGCCCTCCCATAAATTTAGTAGCTTGTCTATAAGAGGCTCGATATACACATTCATATATTTAACTTGGTACTTACCTAATTGTTTGAAATTACACGAGATTACTACCATGGTATGTATATATACGTAAATAAATAAATAAAATATGTTATGCAAAAAAAGAGAAAAATGAAAAATTTAAATTCAAAAAATTAATGTAAACAAATACCCACAAACCCTTTTTGAAGTGTCGTTATTATAACAAACTTGTCACAACATCCGTCAAATGCAAGATATTTATAGATTTTATAACATTGAAGTTACGTCATTAAAAAAACCTAAGTGACTATTAGTATTTTGACTTGGTCAACATACTAAGGTGATCGTTGGAGGGGGAAAGCCTAGTTTCCAAAACTTCGCAATTGCGACAACAATCTTCACAAACGTGGACAGAGAGACGTCTATGTCACAAATGTGGCAAGAGCGACGACTAGGCGGAAAACGTGGAAAGAGAGACGCTAAAATGGTAAGAGAGACATCAACGTGGCAATATTGACATTATTAAGCAATATGATTTTTGTTTTTTAAATTTCCTCTATTTTGCGACAATATGGACAATTTTGTCCATAACGCCGCAAATAAAACGTCATAATTTTTACAATATGTACTAGTGCCAGTTTCATTGCAATCTCTAATGCCTCAGGATATGATGTAATCTTCTTCTGGATCAATGGCCTACAAATGTGTGGTAGAAGCCCTGCAATAAACCATTCTTGGTGCTGTTAATCTGGGATCTAGAAAGTTAATCTACAAATTACATCCTTAAATATCCGGTCATAATCCCATACTGACTCTATTTGTACATGTTTGATCTCTTTCAATTATGTGACATACTGTGACTCCAAATTTTTCGTCTTGAAATCCTTCAACAATGATTTCTTAATCTCTAATGATGTCCTGGTTTGTCCTATAGGCTTGGTGCTTTGTAACTTCATACACCATACTAGCGCATGACCTCTAAATTTTGTCTCTAATTGCATAATCTTCCCAACTTCATCATATATGTTTTTTGCAACCCAAATCATCTTGCACACAATGACTTTTGTTCTGGGTCTTCTGACCCAATTCCTTGGAACTTCAGTAGCCTAAGAGTAGTATCCACCCCGACCATATTGTTTGATGTAGTCCCTCCTCTTGGTGATGCCGGTTGACTCTGATTCTGAATCTATGCACTACTCCCACTATTTCAAGTGATACTACTTGGTCCTCCTTGACTAACTACAATTGCTTTTGAAAAATCGACAAATGTTACTTATGATTTTTGTAACACACATGGGGTCATGGAATCGACGTGGGGTTCTACCCGTGTAGGACTTGCTGACTCTTCTATTATTGGAATAGATTGGAACTCCTCTTCTTCTCCTCCTAGGTATGGTACCTCCATGATTCAGACTAGTGTGCAAGGTTCTCTCCCCTATGGCTCACTGCACGACTCTTTTCTCGTAGCCTCAGTCTTTTTCCTCTTGTACCTCCTCCCTGTTGGATAAATTTCTATTTTCAGCACACTAGTTCAGTGGGAGTTAACTGGCTAGTTCTATTTTATATCATCACTATTATGTTATTATGCATCCATGCATTATGCTATTATGAAATGTTATGTCCTATATATGAGTGTATTCCACTAATTCATTGTATCATATTGATCATATTGATCATCATCTATGTATCAATATTTATCTCATTGGAGTAGTATGAATATATTTTCTCATTCTTCCATATTGAATCTCTCTTCCTTTCTTGATAATCTTTGTTTGTACTTGCTTTAGATAGATATCTTGTGCAGGTTTCGATGAAACATTGATACTCCATCTGCACAACTCTCCAAACTTGTATCCTTCCTTTGGTATGTCTTCGTCTTGCATCCTCATTCCTTCCCTGCCTCTTTCATTGCTTCTTTCCTCCTCTCAATTGATCCTTCTATCATCCCCTAGTTCCCCTACATGTGTGAAACCCTTAGTATTCAGAATGCATCACCATCATGTGATTTTCACACAATAACATATTTATCCATGTATTTAATGATTTCAAGAACCTCCCGTGTAGACCTTTGAAAAATTCCCTTTTTACGACACTGTATAATTGAATACTATGACAAACTCTGTAACATAACCACCTAGTACACTATCCAACCAAAAATGAATTGCTCGAGTAGTTGGGTTACTTATAGAATTCAAATTTCTTACCAATTTGGGGGTCCAGTTTCTTGGTGCTGCGATGGTGAACCTTCCAATTTTCTCCACCAATCTTTCTAGCCACTCTGTCAGAATAATCGAAAATTTGCCAAAGAAAATTTCATGCATATCTGTGAATACATACTTTTGAAACCATTTATTTTCTCTCATATGAGGGTTTCTATTCTCTTGTCATGCGAATTCCCATTCTTTCCTTTCCAACCATTATGAGATCTCCTTCTTAGTTAGCTTCCAAAACATCCCCTTAATCGCAAAGTTCCAGTCCCGACAATAAAACCATTTGTTGGTGCTATTCTAGGTGTAGGTTTTAAAACCCAAGGTTTGGGTTATCTAAGACCAACAAAACCCACTAGACACCGACCCTTTTGGAATCACCTACTTGCACAAATGAAGTCTCATCCAAGGTATCTATGGGGACTGCAAGAACAAGACTTCTACAATGGTAAGGGAATGGGAAGTGGGCGTTCAGTTCATTCTTTCTTAGTATGTTAGGTGCACAATTTGGTTCTGTCCTGTTATTAACTTACCCATGGTTCACATTTCTATACTTAACTTATTCCAGTTACTGTATATATGTTTTACTATCACAATCATGAATCATTGCACCATTATTTAACTATCAAATGAAGCTATTCTACGATGCATGCAAATAGTTTTCATAATTAAACAACAAACATAAACAACATAGGATTCCATGACATATCTCTATCATCCCTTCATTCATCCTTATCAATCTTCGATTATTACATTCAATAGATCCAGACTCAGTATCAAACATATTGTAATATAAACTAATCTATAATAATCAAACTTTATCAAGATAATACTTAGTTGGACTAACTGATTGACTCAAACTGATTGAACCCCTCATCTCCCACCCTGTTACATTTTAATATCAAAAGATAGGGATAAAACCCTAATCTATTCATCCCAAAAATAACCCATTACAATTCATGGGCACCTTAGTTAACTGGTTGTTCGACGCCTTTCTTCTATTTTTTAGCCTTATGCCACTTTTCTGTTGTTCTTCTATTTCTAGGATGTCGAGTTTTCGTTTTCCCGTTATGCTTTATTTCGTTGATTTATTATTGTAGATTTATTCTTTGAGTTGTGCATTGTATTCCTTTTGCACACTTTCTTCCTTCTGCGCATTTTCTTGCTGGATGTGCCTCAGCTGTGCACTCTCTTGGCTTTCCTATTTCCTCCATGCACTGATTCTTCCTAAAAAACTACAAAAACTACTTTCCAGACTGCCTGTCCAACACTCAGTGTGGACTATTTTTATTATAAACAATAACCTTCCTCCTTGGATGTTAATAAAGAGAGAGCACAAAATGTTGGCAATGATTGTTCCATGTATTTGTTTACAATAATTTTTTGAACGTAACATTTCATTTGTCTTATTCATTGCATAATTCCTTACACACACACACAAAGTAGTAATGATGTGTATTTTCAATCAATTAGATAAGTACCAAGATAAATATATGAATGTATATATTGAGCCTCTTATCAATGAGCTACTAAAGTTATGGGATGGTGTTACGAGGAAAATCACTCTATGGAAAGGAGTAAATCATAACAGAGGGAATGACTGTAGAAATCAACTCTAATCTCAAGTATGCTATATAAACGAAAATGCTAACAAGACAAGATAAAGAGCCTACCTTGTCTGGACGTTTGATGAAGACCACCATTGAGCACTCGACTCAAAGATTTATACCTACAACTTGTGCTCAACAACCAAGATATGCAAGCATATGGTGATAATATATATTGTTATCACATATAATAGAATAATCCATCAACATTCATAACAAATATTCCCATGGAATAACAATTCAAATATTTGAGATATTAATTGGATGAGAAAAGAGTATTTCTATTAAAATATGATCAACATAAGTGTATGAATGGAAAAATTCTGTGTCAGCACATCTCAAAACCAAGAAACTAAGTCCCTTCCAGCTGGGCCTCCACCACTTCAATCCTCCATCATAGGAAAGATCATATAAGAGAGACAATGAGGTTCTCCATCAAAGAGGGAAGATCTTGGGGGATGGACAATGTGTTCAGACTTTAAAGTAAAAAGGGATGCAGACTCAATATGAAGTGAATAATTTCTTCAAAGTAACTTTGCTCTCAAAAGTTGAAATCTCTCTCTTCCACAGATTGGATATGTCCCATTTATAGCCTTCAAATGGAACTGAAGGGTCGAGTCAGAATGTTTCTAGTATATGTAAGGTCAAGGATCATGGATCTCGTGACGTGACATGGAAACCTGACACAATTTTTAATTTTGAGCACCAAACTCGATGTATGCAAGCTGTAGTGGTGCAACCTGCATATATGGATGTTGTATAACTAATAGGGCACATATATGTGGAAAAATATGTTTTTAATCTCCGGGAAGTGCAAAAGGGGACTTCAAGTATACATAGGGAAATAGAAAAGGCCTTTTGAGAAAGTTTCACGGGGTGAGTCAAATCTTGATATAACAACTGACATCACTATGTACAACATCACCAGACCAATAGGGAAAAATAAATTTCAATTCCATGGAATACTTGCATGGATAATTAATGATGCACCAATGATAACACATTTTTGTGGTATGTAATGTAACTACTACACTTTAATAACATATAACTTTTTGAAAATACCATGCATGTTTTTTAAATAATTCCTTGGTATATAATTGATAGTCGACATTAATATGTATGTTGTATGCCTTCAAAAAAAGGGTAAATTTTCAAGTCCAATATGTGGTCCTAGGACGAAATCTCATGGTTCAGGACGTTTAGGAAAGAAGGTGTTTGATGAGTATAGGAACTTCCTCCCTAAGAACCATAAGTATCAAACTACAGAAAAAAATCTTTTCAATTTGAAAGAAAAGACTGAAATAAAACTACGAAGAATGGAACCTCACCTATGGAAGTTAGAATATAATAATATAATAGAAATCATCAAGGTAAGAAATCATATATATTAATGTTTTAAAATTTTAATTTGTATTTAATATTTTTTTACTGTTTCTAACAACTATTGTTGTAATCTCATTTATTTTTCATGAATGTCGTTAGGGAATTAATGGAATTCCACGACGAATAAAAAAATACCCTATACAATTCAGTAGGTTTCCCTACTATGAACACCTACAAATAGCTCATTTGTTTTATATAATCCATATAATGAAGAATGTAACATAAAATTATAAAGAATCTTGGATGGAAGGAGTGACAAAGAAAAAATTATCAAAATTTGTAGTGACATCTAGGAAGCTAATAATCCAATGAAAAATGTGATTCATTCAAATAGTGATGGACATAGAGATAGTATTCCATAGTTGTTTACATAGAAACAAAACAATGTTGTAAAATAGGTCATTAGGATAATCAAATTTCCCATGGGATTTGATTCAAACATAAATAATATCTTAATGAAAAAAGGTGAATTTGGTGGGGTAAAAAATCATGACGGGCATACCTATGATTTTCTTGCATCATGTGTAGGTTTTTTTCATCTAAATAATTCCATAAAGAATATATGAAGTATTGGAGGAGAGAACTCCCTCGCCTAATGTGTGAAATGCAAAAGTACCTACCTTTGAAATTTTTCAATGCACAAGAATACTGCCTCACACACCAAGTTGAGGAGATTGAAATGTGTGGACCTATAGACACAAGGTCAATGTGGATCATGGAGAGACATTTGAAATCATTGAAGGCCTTTGTTAGAAAAAGAGAACGTCTTGAGGTTTCTATGGTGGATGGCTATATGGTATATCAATCTTTGGTGTATATTAGTTAGTATATTCCTAAATTAGCAACATATATGAATGTGCCTCTCATTTGGGATGTCAAATCTGTTAGTGTTAGAAGTCAACTCAAGATTGATATTGAGTCAAGCATAGCACATATTGTTTCAAAATGATCAATAAGTTTATGAAGGTGGAAATATCACACATTTGGTTTCAATGAGGCTTATGATTTGAGCTATTTAAACCACTTTCCTATCTGCAACAAACCAGGTAAAGAAAACCTCTGATCAGTGAAATAAGATAAGTGATATGTTATGGAAGAATTGTGGAACAAAAACTGATAAATTCACCAAATATAAACCTATTCTTTAATGCCTTTACTCAGTAGAAGAATGACTCATTACTCAGAAACCCTTTTCAAATAAGATTCAAAGGGCTTGAACATTTCTGTGGAAAAGATTGCAATATATACTATAAAGAAACCTTCTCAACACATATTTCCAGTCATGTATCATACAACAACAAAATATATTCAAGATGAAGTAAAATAGATGATAAACAGAGAATAGAAACACACACTAACCATTGGCTTCATAAGAAATTGATATCTTTACATAAGAAAATATAAGCAAAAATTAGCTCTTGAAAGTTTTACAATGAAAGCCAAAATATGGATCTCCCCCCCTTATTCTATTTTAATTTCTCTCTTTTATAAATAAATTACATTATTCTCCATATCCAAGAAAAATGGATCCAAAAACCTCCACCCCAAATTTGAAATGATGAGGTGGCTAGGCAATTTTTAGGAAAAATAAACTATCGAAATTCTAGAAAAATGATGCTCAGAGATCCACCTGTTTCTCCCAAACCATGAAACCTGTGTAAAACAAGAGAGAGGTTTTTTTTATATGAGTCCATTATTGAGAAAAAAATATTTCACTTTTCAAAAATAACCTTCCAGTTTCCCGGAATCTGTTCCCAAAACTAATGACTAAAACATGAAAATTCCTTAATTTCTGAATCTGAAAAATGAGTTGTAAATATTCATTAGAATATCCTAAAACATGACACCTATGTAAAAAATGAAAGATGTTTTTTTAGATGAGTCTTTTATTGATAAAAACCTCTTTAACTTTTAAAAAATAACCTTCCATCTTCTCGGGATCTGTTCCCAAAAATAATGACTAAAACATGAAAATTCCCGAATTTCTAAATTTGAAAAATGAGTTTTAAAGATTCAATCGAATCTCCCAAACCATAACACATGTGTAAAAACTGAAATATATTTTTGTAGATAATTCCTTTATTGAGAAAAACCTCTTTCATTTTACTTATAATGATCACCATCTGCTCAAAATCCAAGCCAAAAGTTGATGACTAAAAGAGGAAAATTCCAAAATTTCTGGTAACTTCTTGCTAAAACTTAGGTCAACGTGATGATGTATTCCCTTGATACTAAGAGGAGGGTGAATCAATATCAAGTACAATTTAAAAACATTTTAAACTTATACTTAAACCATTCAATTATATCCAATGAGAAATGAAGAATATTATAAGAGTTACACCAATACACCACAATACACCATGCACAATATATGAGAAATAATCAATAGTTATTGTTCAAGGGAAGTAATGACTTCCAAAGGTAGCTACAGATTCCAAATATAAAGGGAGGGATAAAACTCCAAGATGAAGATACATTCCTCCAATATTAAGAGAGTATTGACCTCTCCATCCTTTCCCCTTCCTTCCACCTAAGAATATATGAGATATAATAAAACTTTACATTAAATCATCACCATCAACCAACCATCACATAGAGCATGATAATGCTTCCTAATAATTCTTCAAATTTTGTAATTCTTCAATTGTTGGAATAATATGATCCTATATATAATATTAATCCATGTATTATCTGAAACTCCTCCAAGTTTCACTCCTTGAATCCTCCCCAAAAAGAAGTTATAGAAAGAATGGTAGACTTTATTCAATTTTGGTTTATTCAGGAGAGTGAACTTGTACATAATGCCCCAAACTCAATATTTAACATTAGATTATGAAAATATCACAAAATAAACTAAAGTTTGTACTCTTTCGAATGAAATTGGTCCCACGTCATATGTATTCTCTATGAATAATTTATGACTGTTTTACCCGAAACACATGTTTATTGAATAGCTTCAGGACTGGTAAAAAAACCTATCTTCCACATAGTGTATCTCCATAATTATAGCAAATCAAGAAATGAAAATTTTACCATAGGTACCTTGATATGTCCTCTCAATACCATAGCAATTTCACCATCTGGATCGTTCTAGAATTTTTTTTATAGTGAAAATGGTAAGATGACCTGTAAATAACATACCTTAGAACACATCACCAAAAGACTTCATCCTCCCTTGAAATCCGACCTTCTTTACTTCTGATTTCCTCTCAAATTCGACTTGTGTGTCAAGTGAATGTATAATGATATTTATTTATACCATTTATGTCACTTCCTTTTAACATTAGGGCCGACCTGAAACTTTCTTATTTTGTAATTCTTTTCTTTAATTATCTTCAGGGCCTACATGTACTTCCTTCTTTGTTGGCACAGGGGCAGACCCAGGGTTCAACGCTACAACAATGCACCAAAAAACCCCTAACTACGAGCCCTTTCAGAAACATCTGTGAAACAGATGAAGTCTCACCCAAGGTAGATGCAGGGGTGGTTGTAGGACTCAAGTGTCTGTAACCTTAGTTGGGACACAGATTTGTGATTAGAACACTTAATAAATCACTTAGTACTGTTAGTTCCTCTATATAAACTTAATAACCACTTCGCTTATAAGACAGATCTTCACAACATTCAAACTAATTGACAGTATTCAATCACTTAGCATATGCAAATGGAATATAATGAACATATCAAGAACTAAGCATGAATATCTAGATTAGATCTAACATTCTCACATAATAAGCACCAAGCATGAATAGATATATCTAAACATATCAGAGCATTTCACATATAATATGTAAATACATCAAGACAAAGCACAAAGGACATCACACAGGGTTTATGTGGTTCACCCCCACCCTGGGGCTACCTCCACCAACTCTTCTTCTTTATTGTCTTCAGTCAATTGATTACAATCATAGAGCCTCAAAACCCTTACTCCGCACAAGACAAAAGATCCGCGAAACTAGCTAGATCCTTCTTCCTTGCGTTACAACACAAATCCTTCTACAGTCTCTCATAGGGACTTGCACTCAGCTCTACAAGTCTTACACAGTATGCAAACATCACTTACAATCCATTGATCACATAGATCTAGCACTTAGCCATTCCTTTTGCACTTAGCACACTGACTTCTATCACATAGATGCACTATTACTTCTATCTAGCCTAGGCATCTATTTATATATTAAAAAATAGGCCTAAACATGGGTAAAACCCATGGGACGACATCCCATTTCTGTTACATATTCCCAAAAACTCAAAAAGGGGCCCAAAACGGGGTTGAGATCCCGTGATCTCCGCTTCGACTTGCACTCCTCCTTCGATAGGTTGTCGAAGTCCCAAAATAGGTCAACATGACCAAGAAGCTCCCAAAACTTGGTCAAGGGCCAAAAGGCCCCCAACACTCACCTATGACTTGTCCTGAGTCACTCTGGTATGAGAAATTCTTCCTTGAATGCCTCAAGCTTGGCTCAAGCTTCTTTGAATTGATTCTTTTCTGTGGTATCTTGTTCGGTGAAATATTGGATCACTGCATCTTTTACTAGCCCTTCTAGGCATTGTTCTGCTGTGAGGACAACCTATTCTAGCTCTGATCCTTGGCTCTCAACCTTTGTAAACAACAGGCATGCCTTGTCTTGCATAGGTTGAAGTCATTGAGTGACTTCCATCACTTTTCTTTGAATCATATGGATCTGATGCTGAGTTGTGCATTGTTCTTGAGATCTCTTCATCCTTTCTACAGCTGACAGGGCCTTCAGCTGTGCTTGTAGTGTATCTGCATTCTTCTTCGCTTCGTGGAGATGCAACTCTAGTGCTTGTAACTCTGGGCTCTTAGTGAGGTTTCCATAGGTCTAGGTGTTGCGGTTACTAATCTGCTTGCACTCCAAGGAAAGAGATTTTAATATATCAACTGCGTTGGGGGAAACTGCTTCTCTTTGGTTTCTTATCTCTTGTGGGGTTTCGGGTACTGCACGGAGCTCTAATTCGGTGATGCGTTGCTGTAGCTTCTAGATTACCAAATCTAGTTGTACCACCTACTGTGGAACTTGTTACTCAGTTTGTACTTTGATGACTGTCACAAAGAAAATTTCTCTGTTGACCCTTTCATTAACTTCAAGTTGCTCGACGAGCAACTGTTCCTTGCTTTGTTGTAGGTCTTCTTTTTCTTCATCCCATTTCTCTTGTAGAGAAATATTTTCCTTTTCTGCAGCACTTCTTTGGTTCTCAAGGTATTTCTATACTTGTGCTAAATCCTGGGTGGCTTGTGCTATCTCTCCCTGAGCTCGTTGAAGGCGAGCTTCAACTGTATCAACGATCCGTTGTAATTGAGCGGGCTCATCACCTATTTCTGGTGTTCCAACTATCAAGGGCGCAGTGGATACTGCACGAATGGACTGTAGTACCTACTGCACTCCTTGGAGTTCATCCTTAATGCGACTGAATACCTCCTCCTACTTTGCCTCTTTCTTCTCTTCTATCTCTAGAAAAGCATCATTCAATGCTGCGATGATGAAGTCAAAGTCATTTGAGGTGAGGGTGGTCTCGAATTTGGTTATGGTTGCTTTCATTTTATTCCTTGAAGAAGGTTTTGGAGGGGAAACCTTCCTTTTCTTTGAGGGATCCTCCTCATCTCTTGGTAGTGTAACCTCGCCTTTATTCTATTCGACTTCTGTGCCATCACCTCCTTTCTTTGTTGATATGGATGCGGTATTCATAGATGCACTGTCTAAATCATGGACCTCTTCGATCTTCTTTATCTTGCTAGGTCCGACTGTATCCAGCGCAGTTTTGAGGCTGTCAACATCAGACATTTCTGCGGGGTCCCCTGGAACAAGGAGGTCCTCTGACCATTCCTTGGTAATATCCTCCAATTCATCCTCCATTAACTTGTAGCATGACTTTAGCTGCTATTTATGCTCATCAACGCACACTGTGATATAGATAAAATGGCAGTCCACGCTAAATTTCATCAAGGGTCTAAACCTATGAAGTGTGTTCAGGGTTATGTGAGGCGTGGCCTATATGGCTACCTTCAATTGGTTAAAATACATGTGGAAGACAAAATTTGATTTCCACTGCTTGTTCATGTCACTGGAGTACCAAAACGTACTGAACTTCGTGGCCAGAGGTTCAAATGGCTCGGTGTCCGGGAAGGTCACACCTTTCGGCATATCCCATGTGATGAAAGTGATCAGGATAAGAAGCCAGCTGAAGTGGAATTTGTATCCGTAATCCTGTGCTTCCCTGCAATCTAGTTCTAGCTGGTTCACGAGGTACTTCACTCAATTCATATGTAGCCCCTCTGTGCACTTCCTTGCGAGGTTGACTACAAATCCAGTTACTTGGGTCAGTCGGTTCTTGCGAACTATCTTGCCTACGATCAATTGACAGGCAAGGCACATTGCACCACTCTGGATAGAGGCCACCTTGTAGCCTCATGTGCCATTCTCTACATCGCCATAAGTATCCTTTATCCTCTGGGAAAGAGCACAATCTGTGGTCTTTCTGGGGTAGAAATCCTATGGGTCAGGGCCTTGCATGCTAAGCCTTGTGATCCAATTAATGAAAGTCGGATCCACTGTGATGTGGTGGTTCAACCATAAGTATCCTCCATGATAGAAAGAAACCAACAACTTGACGCACGCATTCACTTCTTGATTCCTCCCAAAGTGAGGAATCTTCATTACATTAAGTAGTGTTGACTATGCGAGGTTCATGGTCCACTGCTGGGGAACGATCTTTGAATTATTTCCCTTGGTTCTAGTCAGATACTTGTATGGGGCTAGAATATTGTACACTTTCCTGTCATCGAGGTTGAAGTCACTAAACTTCAACACTGCGATCTTATCCTGATATGCACACACTGCGCGTATCCCCTTTTGAATGTATGCAGTGACCAATTCATATTCAAAATATCTAGGCACACTGTCTCAGTTTATTGCGCCAATCAGAGGTGGTAGATAAGAAAGTAGAATGCTCAGAATCATCTTAGCATTCGCGATATCATCTCTGTGCTTTGTGTGTTTCTCATTAGCTGGCCGAGATGGTCCAGCTTGAGCAGGACATAGAGGCCTGTAGTCCTCTCGTCGAAGATGCTTGTACACCTGTAGAAACTCCTCTCTCTAAAATGACTCTATCTGTCATTGAGTCGATCAAAAATTCCTCAACGACTTTCTCTATGGCGCTCAATGGTTCTGACATACGCACTCGGGGTAAAGAATTTGTGGGATCAGGGAAAAACAAAGACATGGTAATGAGATAGAGAACGAGAGAACAATGATTATTGTATAAACTTGACTTAGTTTGTGGGCTCAAATTCTCGATTGAAAAAGGTGTTCTCGATGCATGGTGTGACAAGTTAAATAGGTAATTCGACAATGGTTGGTTTGCAATGGGTATGAGCCTCCATTAACTCCTGTTCGATTTTTTATGGCATGGCCCAATAGTCAGATGATGAACCTTTATTTCTTTTCTCTCCGTTCGAAGTGGAAGTCAAATGGATATATCGGCCCCAACGACTATATTACTTCATCATGGCGAAGTTCCATGTGTCGCTGTTCTGATATCTCGACGAAGCTGCAGTTCTTCAATTTTTCTTTTGGCGAGGTCTCCTCTAGAACCTCCTGTAGCCTTTTAGTATTATCCCTCTTCTTTCTTAACTTTCTATCCTTCTTTCCATTGAGCTTCGTCTCGACAATGATTTTCTCATTCCAATTCTTATCTTCTTTGGTCTTAGTTACTTCGCGCTGTTGAAATTATTTCCTAGGGTTCCTGGATAATACTTCTTCTTTGTCTAGGACAGATAATTCAATCTTCTAAGGATCTTCTAGTGTTCTCTTAGCTTCGACATCTGGGTTGCTAGTATTAAATATCCACGATCTTCTCTCCTGTTCCTCAATCAAGTGCACGATCCTTCTGGTCATAAAGTCTTTTAACTCTTGCTTCTTCTGTTTAAAAAATTCTTCTTCTTCCTTTCGTATGGCTTGGTCTCTATCAATCCAAGGTTTTCCTATTAACATGGTAAATGGGGCGTTGTCTTCAACAAATTTAATAATCTCAAAGTCTTCTTCTGTTGAAGTTCCATTGACAATCATAGGTATCCAAGTGAGCCTTCCACACAGGTTTTCTAGCTTTCCTCGGAATAAACCTATTCCTCCTAGTGAAGGGATCATAGCAGGCCTTCCTATAGCTTCCTAGGTTCTCTCTGGCATAATATTCATCTATGTTTTCTCATCTAGAACACAATCAATGTCAAAGTCTCCTATTCTTGCTTCAATGCATTCATTCTCTTTGAATATCTCTGATAAGATGACATGTCGGTGGTCATTCAGGGTGTCTTTCATATGTAACAAATATTTCTCTGATTCTTTCTGAGGTTCGTCCGTAGGTTCTAGATCTTCCTTAGGGTCTACTTGATTCAGGTTCATTCTTTCAAGCTTAGCAATCATTCTAGGGCAATCCAATACTTCATGGTCTAGAGCTTTACAACAAAGACAACTAGATCTTCCACCAGGGCATTCCTTATCAAGATGTCCCAGTCTTCTACAACTG
Organism: Picea engelmannii; assembly: GCA_009831015.1. Lineage (NCBI taxonomy): Eukaryota > Viridiplantae > Streptophyta > Pinopsida > Pinales > Pinaceae > Picea > Picea engelmannii. The sequence goes on from ML850505.1 coordinate 30,011, forward strand.
TAATAGAGGGTTAATCCTCTCTTCCTTTTAAATGACCCCCAACTTCTTCTGTACTACGCACTAGGATCATATGAGTTAACCCGCAACAATTTCTTTCTAGGATCCTACATCCATTCGTTAGTCCAAAAATTCTTTCTTTGCATAGGTATAATATATCTTTCACTATTCTTATCAGATCTACTCATATCAAATCTTCTTTCATCTATTAATGACCTAGATTTCAAACTAGGACATACTATATTAAACAGACCTAGATCCATATTCTAGAAACACAAATTTCCACTTATCTTACTTCTACAGGGCACAAAGCTTCCAGATCTTAAAACTTTTAACTATTCTTACCTTTATCAGAGCACATATCTTGCATATCTTACCTCTTTTGATCATAAATTCTATTTTTTACCTTTCTTAGAGCACAAAGCGTTCATATATTGGTTCTTTCCTTCAGATCTGACCTTCTCTCTTTAGCACAAAGCTTTACAAATGAAGTAGAATACTGTGCACTAGGGCATAGATCTACACACAAAGATTTCAAAATTTCAATATGAATATTTGCACAGAGCTTCCTCTTTCTCAGTTCCCAACAATCATAGTTTCAGGTCCTGGCAACAGAACCATTTGTTGGCACAGGGGCATACCCAAGGTTCAACACTACAACATCGCACCAACACAAACCTAACTACCGTCCCTTTAGGAAACACCTGCGAAGTAGATGAAGTCTCACCTGAGGTAGAGGCAGGGGTTGTTGCAGGACTCAAGTGTCTGCAACCTTAGCTGGGACACAGATATGTGATTAGAACACATAATAAAACACTTAGCACCATTAGTTCCTCGATATACAATTAATAACCACTTTGCTTATAAGATAGAGCTTCGAAACATTCACACTAATCAACAATATTCAAGCTCTTAGCATATACAAATGGACCGGAATGAGCATATCAAGCACTAAGCATGAATATCTAGATTAGATCTAATATTGTCACATAATAAGCACTAAGCATGAATAGATGTATCTAAACATATCATATCATTTCGCATATAATATGTAAATACATAAAGACAAAGCACAAAGCACATCACACAAGGTTTACGTTTCTTCTTATTTATTGTCTTCAGTCGATCGGTTACAAGCACAGAGCCTCAAAACCCTTACTCCGCATAGGACATAAGATCTGCGTAGCTAGCTATATCCTTCTTCCTTGCATTACAACACAAAGCCTTCTACAATCTCTCACAAGGACTTGCACTCAGCTCTACAAGTCTTACACAGTATGCACATAGCACTTACAATCCATTGATCACATAGATCTAGCACTTAGCCATTCCTTATGCACTTAGCACATCGAATTCTATCACATATATGCACTACTACTTCTATGTAGCCTAGACATCTATTTATATATTGCAAAATAGGCCTAGACATGGGTAAAACCCATGGGACAACATCCCATTTCCGTTAAATATTCCCAAAAACCCAAAAAGGGGCCCAAAAGGGGGCCGAGATCCTGTGATCTTCGCTTTGACTTGTGCTCCTCATTCGACAGGCTGTCAAAGTCCCAAAATAAGTCAACATGACCAAGAACCTCCCAAAACTTGGTCAAGGTCTAACATTCTTCCATTCTCTTTGTCATCTTCAAAAATTCATTTCTCCTCAACCATGAGGATCCACGTGACGTGCCACCTACCACCAGAAACAACATGATTTATAATATCCATCCATGGGTTTTGTTTCTACATGTACATTGTCCTTCATGTTCAAATACCTTCATCAATCTTGCGGTCCAAAACCAATGACTAGGGTTGACATCAATGACAACAACCAATCTTCCAACAATCTCCCCCTTTGTCATTGATGGAAACACTCATGATTC